>OZ034976.1:14696731-14961731 GCA_964030785.1 Siderastrea siderea | reverse complement strand
TATGATAACGATTACGAGACAAAAATAAAAATTAACCGGGAAACAATTCAAATCACAGCAAATGCAAAGGAAGGTGTATATTCTAACTGTGTGTCATTAGCGCTGAGACTCGTGGTGAGCTAGGTCATATTTACTAGGTAACAAGCGTCCTCCTTACTGCTAGGATCAGCAATGTCGAAAGCGTCCTGTATGATATTAAAGAAAGATGGTAACTTTTAAGTTCGGTGAATAAATAAGAAAAATTAATTAAAAAGAAAGATAACCACTACCTTTCTTTATTTACCATCACACGACGCTTTCGACGTTGTTGATCCTAACAGTATGCAGGACGTGTGTTATAATGAACCCAGTAAACATGACCTCGCTCGCCACGAGTGTCCCAGCTCAGTAGTTAGAGCGCCCGACCGGTGTACGGGGGGTCATGGGTTCGATTCCCGTCCAGGACTGAGATGACACACACAATATAACATCCCTCTCACCCAGGTAAAAATTTACCATCTTGCTTCATGTATCACAACAAATGCTGCGAGTTGAAGTCATCAGTTCATCCAAGGGTATAATATGAAACAAGTGCAATAGTCGGAGAGACATGACCTACATCAATCACCCCCGTTAGCTCCCATCTAGTAAATTCAATCTGCTCAAATTTTCATAACAATTGGCAGAACTTCGCTCTTGTCTGCCAACTTGCTTTCAAGCGCTTTTGTTGAGTTTGACTCCGCTCAAACTCTAGCTTACACCATACCACTTTACCAACGTGCGCTCTTTCTTGGAGTTTGAATCTGCTCAATCTCTGGCTTACCTCCATACCCCTCGATCACTGTTCGTAAGGCTCTCTAACACTCTCACCGAGTTTGAGATCTCGTTAACTCTCCTTTTTCTCTTACGTTGCTGCATTTTTTTATTTGGCAGATAGAGCACATAACAAGTCAATAACATGGTACCTTGGTCCCGCTATCTGGCCCGCTGTCTCGATAGGACTGCCATGTTGAGCCATCAGTACTGTAGTTCAGTTTATACTGAGACACATACATCCCCAGCATGTAACCTTGCGTAGCTACACCAGAAACGGATCGCACCCGACCAAGATCAACCTGAACCGCACAATAAAATACCACCAATTAGAATGAACAATCGCAACGTCCGTTATGACTTCACGAATGTGTGTGTTTTATGTCTTTTTCTGCTGATATTAGCGCAAAAGCGAAAATGTACAGTAGACAAATATTATCAACTGGGATATCAAGATTTAGACGTGTAAAAAATGAAAACTGCACGCACCAAAGGAAAGAACTGCTTGATTGGTCGCACTTCATGATTTCACGTAAACAATAACAGCTTAAAACACATAAGATCAATCTAGAAAGTCACCTAGAGATTGCCATATTTTGGTACCGTAAAATGACTGCTACTCACTCATTACTCACATTCACGTTCTGTTACATTGTAATACAAACGAGCAAAGTTATTTGTGAAAAGAGCTACTACACAAAGGCGCAAATGATATTTATTTTCTGTGGAACATGACCTCCACCCATACCCCTCATGGTGTGACTGTAGAGGTAAACAGGATTCACCTGTAAGAACTGATTTAAATCCTCTTTATCGGTGCACCATCCTCCCCATACGCTTTTGCCGGAGCTGTCCTGCTTGAATTTGTTATTTAGCCGCGCATGATAGGCGTAGTGTTCATTCCAGTGAGACGAAGCCTTCATCTGCTGGTCGGTAATCGTACGGTCCTTGACACCCACAGGTGTGTTACAATCTGTTTTACCGGGGGGGAATAGAGAAAATTCTATGTAAATTTACAGACTAGAGTTTAGGCCGGGTAATACGAGAAGCATTTTCTACAACTTGTAGGACCCGTGTTTGCAGCCTTCATATGCGTACCTTCGGATGGTTGACACCCATAAAGCTCCACCCTGCCGCAGACTGACAGGTCTTCATCCTCTTTTATGGGATGAATACGAAACACCCGCGCAGTCAGTGGGGTTGTCAGATTATTCCAGATCGTCCGTTTTGGGCGGTCATTTCCTATGAATGTCTGAAAAAAAAAGTACTGATTGTTTAGTCAAGGTATCAAGCTTACACTGTTTGGAGACGCAAGTGTCGGATGGAAGTAAAATCTTGAAAAAGACGGCGTAACTTTTCAAGTTCTTTCAGAAAAGAATTATCCGTCTAAACCTACGAGTACTAATGGGAGAAGCTGGAAATCATTGTTGTGAAATAATTGTTTTTATCTTCACGAGCGCGCGCTAATTATGAGGTTATAAAGAACCAGCGAGGTGCCGAGTTGGCGATGGTCACCTTATACCCAACAACCGCGAGTGGAGTAATTATAATAATAATAATAATGACTTTATTACCGTGTCAAGCAAGAATCTAACAGAGGGGATTCCCCACCGCTAGTAGAGGACACCTAACTTTCTAAAATACAATCTAAAAATACAAAACGAATTAGCAGTTTAATTGATTCTTAACTTCAGTAACCGTTGCTGAATTTTTTGCCTTATTTTGGGACAACGTTTGCTTCCCGGCAAAACGTTTAAATGCCGAGGCACTTTATTTGCATTCAAAAGGTATATTGAATTCAACAAACTCTCTATATCCAAATGTAATTTCTTATTTAATGCTGTCTTTCTACCCGTTCTTTTATATGGTTCAGAAATATGGGGGGCATATGATAGCCTCAATCTTAACAAATGGGAGAAAGATCCTATCGAACGCTTTCACTCGCAATTTTACAAATCTTATCTTTGCCTTAATAGAAGAGCATCGAATGTCGCAGCAAGAAATGAAACCGGAAGACTCCCTCTCAAACTAACTATTTTCTCTAATACACTCAAGTTTTGGCTTCACTTACTAAACCTTCCGAATTCAAGCGTTGCCAGACAATGCCTTCAAATTTCAACTCAACTGGCAGACTCTGGAAAAAAATGCTTTATGCTCTCCATCTATGATATACTTAAACAATATGGTACCGATTTCTCTACTGATCTTCAAACTATGATTGATACAAAAGGAGATAGATTAAAAACTAAAAGTGTCAATCCAAAATAATCGAAAACTTTAAAACTGGTTTAGAAAAGCATCAACATGAATTGATTAGATGTAACAAAAAACTGAAATTTTACTCTACTTTTAAAACAGATATTACTCCCTCTGACTCACTAGAACTAATTACAAATCTTAAACATCGTCGGGCAGTAGCAAAACTTAGAGTAGGCAACCATAACCTACGAATTGAAACTGGTAGACATTCTTATCCTAAACTTCCTGAGCATCTGAGAATCTGTCAAAACTGCAGCTCAAATGAAGTTGAAAACGAAGAACATTTTGTACTTAATTGTAGTAGATATAATACAATTAGAAAATCTCTAATAGACTACATTGTTAGAAATTATTCTGATTTTAGTTCTTTAGATGCCAATCAAAAAATTATATTTCTCTTTAATAATATAGATGCCTTTCTCTGTAAAAAATTAGGTTACTTCATTTATGAAGCTTTTGCACTAAGAAATGAATCGACAATCGCAACAATCGTCAATTAGTTGATCCTATTACTTACCCTTACATATCTTTAGATGTAATTCGTATTATTATTATCATTATTTTCCTATACTTTTGCAATACCATTTGTAATTGGGAATGCAAATAAAGTGTGTTGTTGTTGTTGACATGTCATCTATTTTTGCTACCAGGCAAAAAGCAGTGTTATGCTCTGAAACCTGTGTGCGGCGAACCAATCAAAAGGCTAGAAATTCAATTGCCGAAACGATTCGCGTATTCACAACAGACCGCGGTGAGTATATAGGAAAAATAAACAGGTACCACAAGCTTACTTACCTGGAGTTTACCACTGACTGTGTAATTAAACCATGTAATGTTGTCATAACTGAACGACAAACTGTATTTTTGAATTCTATTGCTCCCGACTGGCTGAGTCGCCACTTTAGTGACAGTATGAGGAGTAAGGAGGTCTATTTGAAGGTATGGATTCTGGTCTTTATCGTCTGCACACCAGCCTCCAAGACTAACACTGAAACAAAGTAAAGTCACTCATTACTTCAGTGAAACATATATACCAAGGAATAACGACACAAGCAAACGTTTGAAAGAAGTACTGCCGCTTTAAAAGCTTTTTCTAAGTCAAGGGAGTGTAGTTTTCTTTTTTTTTAGTTTGTTTTTGTTATGCGTAAGTTATACTGCTCGAAAAAAAATCTGTACACTTGATTAACTACACAAAACAGTGGCCATTCATAACATCTTTGTCACAAAAAGAGATGATTCTATCATGGAATTGGATTTTATTTTCGTCTTCTAAAGGAGTAAACTTGCTATGTTAAAATTCGAGAATTTCAGATTCTCTGAGGTTTGTTTAAAATGTTTTGCTTCTGTTGAAAAATTCTAGGCCCGCGCTGAATTCTACTAATCACAATAATGCTAGTTTTGCGCTAAAGTTGTAGTTATAGTGAGAGATGACAAAAAATGTTGTCTGTTTCTTAATTAAACAGCCATACAAACGATTATTCCACGCTTTGACACTTTTCACAAGATTGTCCAAAAATCGGTTTTAATTGGGTTACAATAGTTCTCTTTTCTCAAGATAACTATTGAGAGTTGATCACTTTTGAGAGTTGATCACTTGACCACTTTTGAGAGTCACATGAAGAAGCATCCAGAAGTTCCTCTGAAACAATCAAACTAAACAGGATCGCGGCCTTGTTTATCTAAGGATTAGACAAATATTCAAAGACTGAGTTCGTGAAATCCGCTTGTGACTAAAATAGACCAAAATTTGGCTGTCACAAGCACGTTTGCTATCTCGTTTGATCCTTCAGTATAGGATAAGTAGAGCGAGACTTTCATCTCTGTCCATTTCAGCACAAAACGAGTCGCAACTTAAATATCACGAAGACGTTTTCATAAATCGTGGTGTGAATTTTTTCCTGGTGTTTTCACTACAAGTTTAAATCTCCTTTCTTGCAAACTTCTCGAATTCAGGAAGCAAGGCCTGCTGCAGTTATGAAGGAATTTGCTATACAAGCTTACGTTCTTGTCATAGGACAGTCAAAACACGAAGGTCGCCCATAACAAGAACTAAAGTTACTTCTTCCCCAAGTGAATTTAAAATAAGTTCCAAGATTGTGACCACTACAAGCGGCAATTAACGTAGTCGGAAATATCAAACGAAGCAGTGTCAGCTGTAAGGACGATCAGTCCAGTCTAGTTATCGCCCGTAACCAGGCATGGATTTGTGTTTCTATGTACCGGCTGCCGATCCGTAAACGAAAACACTCGAAAACACCTCTACATAACCCTCGGCCAGTAAACAGTCCCGAGCTGCTCACCCCGGTTTACGGCGATATTTTAATCTTGCCATCGACGGCTTGGCGAACATAGTAGATTGCGAGGAGGCTGAGATCTGGCTGTCTTTGATGTACCCACTCTGCATTCCCAGGGCTCGGGTGCAACCTAGAAAAAACAAAAACCAAAATTATTTTATGTCAATAACAAGATGGAGAAAAATACATTGGCCACTGCTACACACTCGGTCGTATTCTTTTTTTCACACTGGACCATAGATCTGGGAAACAATTACCTGTAAATATATCTTCAAACCCGACTTTTATTAATTTCCTTCTATTGCGGACACCGTGTTGAGCGAATTTACTTACCTTCGTCTGTTCGATACTATGCATTACAGAGAACAATCTTTGCGGCAGTCCATTTTAATACGAAATAAATTGTTCGCAGGCTAATCACCTACTTACACGAAAACCACCTTTCCTCTCGAATGTTACGTTTTCATTCAGTGAATGTAGAAAGTAGAGGTAACTCCAAATGTTAAACTGAAAATAAAAACTCCCTGTTCTAATGAGTTGGAAACAAAATTTAACCGAATATAATAACGCTTCTGAGTACTTAGTATTTGACCTACCATAACACTGTGTGATGCATATCAAAACAGCAAAAGTGAATCGGGTCATTATGACACAAGAAACTGAACACATGCGTCTGCTATGCCTAGTCACTCCAATCACAGATTGAGCATTCTTTGTATCAATGCAAAAATTAAAGAAATATCATTTTAATAATCTTTTACCGGAAAATGCAAACATAGGGTGTGAAAATACTACGCTTGATCATTGAAATGGTAATTTGGGTTTTGAATGGGACAACCGGTCAATCTTCGCATGAAAGTGAAATATAAACACGCGAAATTAGATCAGAGTCTTTCATTACAACAAAAGGTTCGTTCATTGCGTACGAACAAACTTATCTCTAATAAAGATAAGGTATTGAGTGAAATATGGAGTTTTATCGAACACGATTTTGGCGACATGATTCATTAAGCATCCCAAGCATGCCAAAGCATTGAAGTTTTGATGCATTATTCACTAATCTTGTCAAATAAACCTTTTCCGTTTATACAGACATCGTGACCAGCCATGAGCTCAGCTCATCCGGTGTTTTACGCGCAGCCCTTTTTTTTTGCGTCCTTTGATTAATTAGCAAGAAACATACAATCCAAATTATCGTTCACAACGAGAACGACGCAACAACATGAACGTAGTGAACGTTAAAAATCTTTGTTTTGGTCTTATTTCTCCGTAGAATGCGATACGTGACCCGTAAGAAGCTGTGATGACATCATTGGCATGTTTGCTTGTTTTGAACCCTGTGACAAACAAGTGCAGAGCTGGGCGGCCTGCATGTTACCGTACCGGTGCTCGGATAGTGGGTGGACAGGACGAACGAACGCGAAAAATACGTGTCTTCCTCCTTCCGCTCCTGTTTAGCAACAGAGCAAAATTTTCAATAGCAACTCCACTGTCGCCTCCAAGTTTCGAAATTCACCATGACGAGGGGTAAGGTAACCTGAACATAATGGCTGCGTCAATTCCAAGCCCGCTCATCCCCCCCGGGCATTTGTCCTTTTTAAAAAAATTGTTTGCAAATGCCCCACGGTGGGGTCAGCCCATACGTACAAATCCCCACGGTGAGGCTTCAAACGCCCGACCTTTAATGATTAATGATGAAAGCGATTATTGGCTCGCTGACCCAAACGGAGTATCAAACAACAAAGACAGCTTGGATTTTCAGGATGACGAAACAATCTAAATAATCCGAAAGTTATTGGACATATTAAAAATGACAATTACAATGTCAGGACCTGGGAACGGGGGAACATGTAGGGGTGGGTGTGGGGGTAGGTTCCGGTTCACTTGAAAAGTGTGGGATCGACCCAAACGACGTTTATCAACTCAGTTTTTATATTATTATATTGGGGGTAATCAGGAAATTTTAAATGAACAACGTGTTAAGTACGACTTTTAAAATCCGAAATATAACGTTGCTTTGACAATGCCCCACCCCCGGGCTGACCTGTTTTGGCAAATGCCCCACCCTTGGGAAGGGAAAGTAAGAAAATGCCCGACAAATGCCCGGCGGGGGGGGATGAGCGGGCTTGGAATTGACAGAGCCATAAGGTCAAGCGCCAAATCCCAGAGGCCTAAAACTGAGTGAGAAATGAAGAGAGCACCACAAGAAAGAAACACGTTCCTTTTACAAACTGTTTGTGCAACTAAAACGCCGTACCTCTAGTCATACAACACCTGTAAATACCATGTTTTGTACCATAAACTGCTAGACCATCCCAATATTTTTCCCGTCACCCATCAGCCACAATGTTTCAAGAAAAACATGTTGTGTGTTCATTGCCTGAACCCTTTTCCTCAGGCGTTTCCAAGTTTTAGTGCGCTTGGAATACATCTTGAACTGACGAAATCATGATTACCTTGAACAACGTCTTCAATAAACTTTTGAAGTGATAGTGGCTCGCTGCTCCTCACTCGTAGGCAAGATATAATCAAGGCCTGCACACGTGGGAGTCTCCCTCTTTTCGACCCACTTTCACGAGGGAGAGGAACAACAAACATTTTATTGGGAAGGCCGTCCTAAAAGGTTTGGAGATATTTCAAGAAATATGTGCCGGCTCTCTCATGCCGTAGAACTTATTTATTCCGTGTTTTGAAGTTCCAGAATTAGCAGGTTACCATAGAAATTCTCTTGGATCCCGGCCTCTAGGGGTGTTCGCGGCAAACCTGAATGGCCGCTCCAAGCATGTCTTCTGAAGGGATTTTTCTGGACGGAATGCAGACATCGCGGAGGCCGCCAATCCTCAGACAATTTTAATAAAGCGCTTTGGACAAGGTTTACTGAATTACAGTCTCCCGTTTGGTATTTAGTCAGCAACATCAACAATCAGGAAACGTAATGGATGTTTTTGGAATCTAGTATGCCTTTTAAAACCAACGGGAGTCTCCGGCTCGGGTTTTGTTTAAAGCAGGCCCGAGGCCCGCCGCCCACGGTCCACTGTGAACTTCTCGGCCCTCAGCCCGACTGGTTCTAAATAGATCAGACTTCCTTACGAACAGTACAATTTAGTCTTGAGTTTTTATAGAGCAGCAGTCTGCCTTCCAGAAAAGGTGATCTCCTCTGTATTTTGGATTCAGCCAGTGTCGCGTTTTGAACATAGAGAAGGCCTCTGGGAAAGTTGTTTCCGAGGACTTTATTCATAGAAGTCTGATACCTCAGAAGCCTGGTTCAGTAGGCTTGAACTGAGGCAAGGAAAGGTGAAATGATAGATTTTCGTTGGGAATATGATCCCGACTCTGAAATTTCAGCAGTGAATTTACACAGTATTTGTGGTTGTAACCGAGGAGTGGAACTTGTCAGCTAGCTTGTTCTTATCTATGAATAGACCAATACATATACCTTGTTTTAAACACTTCAAATTATATACAGTTACAAATTTGTAAACATCATTGAACTGACAATAGATACTGAAGTATCCGGAACATGTGCTCTAAAGTCAAAAGTTGTCTCGTGTCTTTGAAATGTTTCCTATCTATTCTATACTGCTATACGGAATTTCAGTAATAATATTATCTTGTTTGTTCTCGTCCCACAGAGGAAAAGCCGACATAATCGATATGTTTCCATACTGTCAGCTTTTAATATTCTGCTCTGGCTAATCATTTTTGTTTCAGTAAGTTTCTGCCGTGAAAATTTTGGCAAAGACCATTTCCATTTTTGTTCCTGATGGCTGTTTCACGAATTGGGAGAAATGGAACGAAGGGAATAGTGCGAAGAGATGGGAGGCTGTTGTCAGAAACCCTATCGTATCGTATGCTCTGCACAGCGTTGCGGTTTATACCCTCCTCTTTTTGAATATTTGTATACAAACACTAATGTAGCTTGTTGCATTAATGGCTTCCAAAATTGTATCATAATTGTTTCTTCTATAAAGCTGGTAAAATCGGTTGTATCGATGGAGGGGGCCATACCGGTGGCGCCGCGGGCCTGCTTGTAGCGAAACGACTGGTTCCTAATTTGCTAACCGACAGATTCAATTATAGTTTTAGGAATACAGGAAGCGCAAATAATGACTTTCTTGTATCTATTTCTATAGGGCTAAAAAACTTTCGAGCACCTACAGTCACTGAAAGTCCACGGAAATCACCAAACTACCGTTTACCGTAATGATTGGTAAAATAATCCATCACCAACAAAAAGTCTACTTACTTGATTAACTGCATTTCCCTAAATACATTTGAATAAAACAGTGTAATACCTGGCGTAGTCAATCGATAGAAATCGATATCGGAAATCAATTGATATCGATTGAAATCGGTAATCGATAACAATCGAACTCACAGAAAGAATTTATCATCGACTGTTATCGACTGACGAAATCGATAATCGATAATAATCGATAGCAATCGACAATAAGCGATCCTAAGGAGTCCCTGGAGGAGTATTCGTTTCAAACATTAGATGGCGTTACTATAAAGTAAACAATACGAGACCGGCGTTAAAATGGTAAAATGACATCTTATCAATAGTTTGAAATCTTCACCTCGTTCACCCCGACCAAAGATCAGTCGGTTACGCCTTAACGATGACCGTCATGATGAAAAGCACTTTTGTACAATCATATATCACAATTCGCAAAATTTAATGACGACAAAAACACAGAAAATTACTTCTTCTTTTGCACGTGTTGTTCCTAATAAATATTTATGGCGCCAAAGTGATTACCTCTGTGCTACTGGATGGATTACTCTGCGATTTATTATTACGTTTCTTTCTTAATGCAATTAACTGAATTTATAAAAACAATGTTTTTGTTGTTTATTTTGCTTCATATTTATGACGTCGCTATATCGGGGCTAGAGGGTTGCACACCGTTACTTTGAGTGCAACTTCCTCTTCTTCTATTATGAACTGCGCTGAAACTTTGATAAAAAGACCAAATTATGTCTGTTATTGTTCTTGTTCTTTTAGTATCAGCTTGTTGATATTTGCAAGACGATTGAATAACTCAATGAAACCAAACGACTACATGTCAATGGAAAACTTGTAAAAATTGACAAAAATAGTTTCCGATAAAAAAAGATGATTATCGATTTCCATCGGAAACCTATATCAATCGAACTCACAACTTTTTTTCTTTATCGATTCCTATCGAGTGGTATCGGAAATCGATATCAACCGAATGCTATTGATTGTTATCGATTATCGGTTTATCGATTGACTACGCCTGGTGTAATATCACTAACATCTTTGCCAGAGTGATATGTGATACGTGATAAGCGATAATCATTTCATTTTGGTGTCTTACACCGTGCAGCATTTTTTTAATCATTTTTTTAGAAGGAGTGAGTGACATACATGAACATACCAGCAGACCCAGCAACAAACCAGTATTAAAGAGGAAAGAGGGGAGGGGGATGAGAGGGGAAGACAGGTAATTTGCTTCTAGCTTTTGAGAGTGTCGATATTCAATTGAAAGCTACTGGGTAGTTTTTTAGTTTAGTGTTGTTTATTTCCCAGTATTGTTTTGATTGTTTGTTGTTGTTATTGTTGAAAGGTGTTCATAGACTAAATTTGTCTGTCTTGCAAGACTTAAATAAGCGTTTAACTACATATTTCTGTTAGCTTATTTTTGGGCATGACACCATGTTTTAATATTTTAAGCCTTCCTGTTCCCCAATTATAACTTGTGGATTATTAGTTACCGTAACGCATCTAATTTTAGTTAGACCACAATTCTAATTAACATCTTGCCCTGACTGAGCAAAGAAATGGTGTTTATTCTACTAATCAGCGTGAATATGACATGTCCAAAAAAATCGGCATATCCTAAAAGCTGGACTGGACCCTGGACTCTGGACTCTGGACTCTGGACTTTTCCCTCTTAAAACTTTACCCCCCCTTCCCCAAAAAAACCTCTATATCTCCCCAAAAAAACTTCCCCCCCCCCAAAACAATTCCCTCCCCCAAATAAAAAATTCAACTAAATCGGATTTTTTCCTAATAAACAAGTTAGAAGTGTGCGAATTTTCAAACAAACAACTTTATTCCCCCACCCACCTCCCCGAAAAACCTTTATGTCTCCCCCTAAAAACTGCCCCCTCCCAAAACTTTATCCCCCCCGAAAAAAATCTCTATATCTCCCCCCAAAACACCTTCCCCCCCCCAAAAAAAAACAAATTTCCCTCCCCCAAATACAAAGTTCAACTACATCGGACTTTTTTCCTAATAAACAAGTTAAAAGTGTGCGAGTTTTCAAACAAACAACTTTATCCCCCCCCCCACCTCCCCGAAAAAACCTTTATGCCTTCCCCTAAAAACTGCCCCTTCCCAAAAAATTTTATTTGGCCTCCAGAGAAGGTCTTTTTTTTTTTTTGGCTAATAAATAATTGAAATCACAGCACCTAAACTTGGCCAACTGAGACACCAAAGTCTCTGTCTGGACAGTTAATTACGCTTATGCTTTTTAAAAATCTTTTGTTAATGAGACAAAGAACACGGACACCGCGCGCGCACGTCAAAAGCTTGTTATCAGATTAGTTGATAAAACTACGCAAGGCCTTGCACGTGTCGGTGAATAGAACCTATCTGCGGATGCAAAGAGCCTCTGAGCGGCTGCAATTAACAAGCTTTAGTATGACCATCGAACTAGTAACGTTCTAAAAACATGCAATTTATTTCAAGGACACAATACTTTATGCTTGACTGAAAACACGAATAAATGTAACACCTTAGGTAAACAACATTGTCACTGGCAGCTGATAAGAGCTTGCACACGTCGCATCGATGAATAGAGAATTTTATCTGATCTTTGCTTATAGTGTAATGAAATCACGTTCGCACGCGAAATACTTTTTTTTAAGGATTGGGGTCGGGTCGTTCGATGGCGTTCGTGATTTCAATGCCGATTTGTGCAAGAACATTGAGGCGACAAGTGTTTGTTCAATCGCTTTCAATCAGAAATCCGATGTAGTTGTATTTTTTATTTGGGGGAGGGGAGGGGGATTTTTTGGGAGGGGGCAGTTTTTATGGGGAGACATAAAGGTTTTTTCGGGGAGGTGGGTGGGGGGGATAAAGTTGTTTGTTTGAAAACTCGCACACTTCTAACTTGTTTATTAGGGAAAAAATCCGATTTAGTTGAATTTTTTATTTGGGGGAGGGAATTTTTTTTTGGGGGGGACGTTTTTTTGGGGGGATATAGAGGTTTTTTCGGGGGGGGATAAAGTTTTAAGAGGGAAAAGTCCAGAGTCCAGAGTCCAGAGTCCAGAGTCCAGGGTCCAGTCCAGCTTTTAGGATATGCCAAAAAAATCAAGTAAACTGATTAAAGAAGCAACATATAAAGGGAAAGTGTATGAGAAATGGAAACGTTATCAATACTAGTCCAGCTGGCAAGACTACACTCTTCTACAGAAAGTAACAGTTTTTCATAGCTGATCGAGGCTCACAGAACCAGACCTTCTTCTTGTTTCCCCCCCCCCCTGAAATTTGACCATGTAAATGTTCTCATGAAAGACGTTCTTAATTAAAGTATTTTACAAAGTAAGCGTGGATGTGACCTAAAAGGAGAAAGAAGTACGTCTTGCAATGAGGAAACCACAGCATACACACCTACGATCTTGTCAATATATGTAGACAAGTATGTAGCATTTTGGGCCCAACCAGATGGTATATTCACTCAGACAACCAAACTGTTACCTTCTCTTTTATTTATTTAAAACTTTGGTTACCCTTTATCCCAAATGTTCTTACAAGGAAGGTTCTTTTATTTCTACCCATTTGTCTTTTTTATTTATTTAAATGAATAACACTTTTTGCTTAGAAACATGGATTTTTACATACCTAAAATGATGACACAAACTGGCAATAAATATCTGTGCAATGAGTACTTGTTGATATGCTGTCAAACGTCCAAACAGTGATGAAACCTTCTCTATCAACCATTGAAATAGTGATGAAGGCCAAAATGAAAAACCCTCTAATATTGGAATAGTTAAGAAATTCTAAAAGAATACATAATTAAACTCCAGTCCGCTCCAGTCCTAAGAACCTCCAAGTTAAAAAAGAGGAACGATAGGAAACATGTCGCAAAAGTGAATGATATAAAAAGTATAGAGTAGTAAGAGTCCTATATGTCCACCCTTTGCAAAAATGGTCAGCAATAAAGTTTTTTTTTAATTTAGCCTCACTAACTTCGTTTGAATGCAAACATTATTTCGAATTAAAAACTCAAGAATGAGGTTAGTAAGGCTAATGTGAATGCCTACATAAAAATATTTTATCAGAAGCCATTTTTGCAAAGAGTTTGTGATAGCTCCCAGAGGGGGAACATAACATCTATGACAAACGAATTATGTCTTGTGCAGCTTTGTTGGTATGGGCATGCCTGAAACATGAAATTACATTCAAAAAGAAAAACTGTATTTCAACTATTTCACTTGAAAAATTTACCTTTGATAAAGAGAAACTCAGTGACAAAAAGGGGGAACATATTATCGCTGTGTCTTTTGTACCTTTGTTTTCAATTAACTGCCAATTAATTAAAAGGGTAGGTATGGGTATGCACGAAATATGAAATTTGTATTTAAAAAGAAAATATTGTATTTTAACTATTTCAATTGTAAATATAGACGTGTTTCTGGCTTAAAACAAATAACGTAGTTGTTATATTATTAAACACGACCGTGACGTATTTACAAATTTTCCTCGCGTTTCAAATTTTCTGTTTTCCTCCCAAAGCGCCGGTATTCTCACAGGTTCAGAAATCTGCTTCACGCGATAATTGTCGAATGAAACACAACAAAAATAACATCGCGCGCGAATAAAAATAAATTACACACACAGCCAAAAATACATCTTACACAAATTCTTCATCGCATACGAGGTATTAAAACAGAAAGGCATTTTATATAATTTTTTGCGTTTTTCATCAGTACTTGCGTAAAATATAATTAGGTTGAACAAAAACCTTACTTTACTCATGTAATGTGATTCTTGCCATGAATACATGTAAATACTTTCCTACAGTGCTTTAAAATTTGTAGTGTATCCTTTGGATTTTCTGCACTGTAGCGAGTCAGCGAGATTCTCTGTGTTTGTTGGTAATCACATTGGTGGTGCTAAATTTCCTTTCACTGCTGACCAATTTTGTCTTTAAACTGCCGGTTTGAGAGTGAAAACCAATTACTACAGATCTGACACAAATTAGTTCACCCACATAAAAGCTAATACATAAAACGCGACGGACGAAACAAACACTGAATTGAAAGGTTGGTTACATTTCTAATTCTCTAATGACGCGACGGTAAACATGGGAGAAGACTTTTGGACGGCTGTGGGAAAGAAAGCTTTTCTGTAAATAAACTCATCTATAGACTAAGGAAATTTAATGCTTAATAAAACTACAAGTGTTTTGTACCGCCAAAGAAAACTGGCGTTTCTTTTCTGGAAACTACTGCTATAATCTGTGCAACCGGCCTCAAACGAAGATTTTTTACTGCATGTTCATTTGATGACCCAGCCTTCTAATAATAGAAACAAAGCAAACCGGTCTTGGGATTATTCGTGGTATTGCAAAGCGCTTTCTTTCCGAAGTTCACCCGCTTATTTAAAACATCTTACAGTAGATGAAAGCTTTGGATTTTTCTGAGAAAATTGTTCAAGAAATGATTTGAGAAGTCGAATTATTAAATAAACAATAGTGTTCGGTGTCACCAAAGGATAGCCACAGAACATATGTGGAATGGTCGACATAAGCGAGAAAAACACGCTTTCAGGGACGTTTCTAAAACAATTCCCTATCATCATTCACCCGTAAAGCTACTATTTAAGTTGTGTCCAGTGCTCATATCGTAATAAACCGAAGGTAAAGACACAGTCGACAAATATTGTCAGACATAATGAGCGGCATCGTAAAAAGCAAGAGATAAACGAAAGGTGTACAATGAGATTAAGGTTTTCGATTTATCGCCAAGCAGTAGCCACCACAAAGCATCCCAGTGACAAAAAGAATGCGATTTGCTTCGAACATATAGGAATGTCTGAGGCTGCTTGTAGCAAAAACGCATGGAAAAAACTGCCAAATACCAAAGCAGTTCAATGTTTCCTTAGCGATGTGAGCCTGAGCTGACAAGAGCATGTCAAACACAGCATAACACACAACTTACCTCCGCAAGTACCTCTCATCCAAGAACATAAAAGAAATCCCCAAATCAAGAACGAATTTTTCCCCATCACTCAGAGTTACGATTTAAACTATCCCTCTGAACGGCGTCAATTATTTTCAAGTTGTACAGTCCAGAGACATGCGCCTCACACAAAGACACATTCAAGACAGCTATTGTAATTCAATCTACTAATCGTTATTTTATTTTCCGTTTGATTGACATTCGCGTGGAAGTGACATAGGCAGAAACGCAAATAAGATATCGAATGTCGTAATCCCGAAAATCGGTCAAAATCCTCAAACCAACAATATTTGTGTTCCTGAAGAGGTTAGAGTCTGACGCTGAGGCCTGATGAAGTGTTTTACCAGTCCAGATCTTGCTTTAAGCTTTAATAAGCACTTGGAAAAACAAGACATTCGACATGGCTTTTTTAAAGGTCACTTGCCTGCACAAAGCAGTTTAATGATAGTTTAAATCATCAATCACATATTAATTTTTCGACTTTGGTTACACGACAAGGTATGATACAAGTAGCAGATAAATTTTCAATGCTACTTTTGTTTGTACAAATTCTGAAGAAAGAAACAGGTCTTGTGAAGAAATGAACTGTTTCGCGCATTTGTTTCCGACGGGTTTTCTTTTTTCTCTAAAGGGGCGACCCTTTCTTGGATAAAACCGACCGGATTCGACCAACCCCAAACCAACCCGACCAAGTTGCTTTCGTCGGTACTTCCATTCAATAGTACTTCTACGATCGAAGCTTTTGGAAGGAAAAAATTCTTAGTTTAAAGGCCTATTTTGATTAGAAGACTTAAATAATAAACTATATTAAAGCAAGTTATTCTTTCTTTGCAAGAATTCGTGAACGTGATGAAACGCTTGCAACCCACACATGGTCAGTTGAGACCAGCCATGTCGCAACTGTAATGCTATCCAGAAGGGCACACCTCCGGACATCTTTCATCACCACTGCAATCCGGAGCGTATGTTGAAAGGGTATTTCCGCGCGCAAAGGAAATGTGCAGACAAGTCAACAAAATACCTAGCAGAAAATAAGCGTTATCGCGGTTTTAGGGGCTCTCGGTGGATTGTTTTGGCGGAAAGCCACACCGTGAACCCAGATAAACCACTCTATCGGGGGAATCAAAAAAGCAGGTGTACATATGTGTATAAAAGGTAAGTTTCCCTGATCTCAAACTTTTGAGCACATTAGTAAATTTTTACATTCTTAGTTATATACATAAAACGTCTAAATAAAGTTTTGAACTGAGACTGAGCCGGGACTGTACGTTTTTATTTCCGGAGAAAGTGTTTGGGGCTCGGGTAACTAAATCTCAGCCTAGGTATGTTCTTTAGCATGTTCTCAAAATGTTCGCCAAACTCCGACCCTCAAAGGTCTTGTAAAAAGCTATCATAAAAAAGGTTGTAAGGTCGTATGAATTAGTTCTCAGTCACACTCTCCGCTCGTGAGCAACCACCTGCCAGAAGAGACCGCTTATCCCGATGGCTGTCGCTTATTTCAAAACAGATTCACCTGTACGCATAATTAACCCCCTTTTTCCGAAATTTAGTTGTTCATGAAGTCATAGCCAAGAAAAGTCGGCTATACAAGAGACACTGAGTTGAATAATTGTTTTATGACAACAAAGATAGACAACCTATACGATGAAAATTTTTTGTTTTGTTTTCAACTTTTTTAAACTTCAAACTGTTCAATAGATGCCATATTATATGAATCGCGATAAATTAGATCGATATATGCTTACACGGCCCAGGAATATATGTCCGAAAACCGCGTTAAACACGTCCGCCATTACTCAGTTCGCAAAAGAGAAGCCCGCGAATTTCATGGTAGCGGTCTTATCTCTAACCACGTGAATTTTGCTCGTGACGTAGAAGTCTCAACCATCGCCACAACAAAGGCCTGAGAAGAGTATAATGAAGAGTCGGAATAGAGAGCCAAACATTGCATTATATGGATGTGTTTTCCGTCAAATTTGTCGTCCAGTTCTTTTGAGAGCGATTAAGAACAAAGTTTTTTTGGCGAAGTTGGCGAACTCGGCGAACTCGCAGAAGTCGCGCCATACGATGACAGTTTAGAGCCTCTCGCTACCGAAGAGGAAGGCGTCTCACAATGCAAGAATTGATCAAGAAGCCGAACAAATATCCCAGTTATCCCAAATAACAAACACTGAAATCCTTCCGATAATACAACAAATTTAACTGTTTCACATGTCTGTCGTGTTGGGGTTAACGTTCGTCAGCTGTTTCTTATTCTTGCTTTTATTTCTTGCCGATACGGGTTGAGTTTGGTATTGTTATGTTCTCAGATTTGTTGCAGTATCCTGAATTGTAGTTAGAAAGATTTTACACCTAAAAATAGTAAATCCTATAATAATAAGCTCTCTCTTCTATAAGAAAAGCCCACATAACGCTACATGAAAGTTTTTTTAATAAATATAGAGAGCCCTGAGCCCAACATACATTCAGAATTTTTAAGATGAGACAAAAGGTCGAGGAAAATAAACTCACGTATTAAAACGAATGATGTCGCGAATCGCCCGTGTAATTGTGCGAACAAGGTTATCTTATTACCTAGAAAACAAGCAAATGCGAATTTACAGAGATAAATTTGAAGGTGCGAGGGATGTTAGGAGCTGGCTACGCAGTAAAAAGAACAAGCAATACACAGTAAGGTTTGTTATGGTCGATTAAGCTCGGTTGTTGACATTTTCACGTTATAGGTGGCCGAGTAATTCAAAGAAATTTCGCTTAATATTTTCGTTTATAGAACGAGGAATACACGGTGATGTTCTATTATGGTCCACTAGTTTATAGGAACTTCAAATGATATTATTTTAGCGGAGGTTTAAGTGGAGAACGTTTATAGTACGCGGAATACACGGTAATGTTTTCCTATTTTCTGCTTACCGCGTACCGCGTAGCCAAGTTGAATAAAAATAGTTTCTGCGTATCGCGGAGCCGGCTTGGCGGCGACACAGAAAATAGTTCATGCGAAGGGGCACATATTATGCAGTTAAGCCGAAATTTGTTGGGAATTATACATGTATATACACAAGACAACCGAGCGAAGTATCTCTTAGTTATGTGAGGAAATGTGTATCTTACCGTACATGTGATGTTAGCACAAACGGCAAATAAATATTCGTCCACCATTCGACGATCCCGCTCAGATATGATTGCTGTTTTTCTTTCTGATGGCTGCAACTGATCCTGGTTTTAAATATTTCCTTGTACCTTTCTCATAAGATGCTTGAGTAAAACATTCAGCCGTAAAATGCAGAGAGCAAACAGCTGGGTGTCCAACAGGATCGAAGACCTTCCGGTGAACGTAAACGAAGCTTTTCCGCTTAAAATAAACGTACCCACTCGTCGGTGAACTGTAAATGGAAATTTCCGATTCATCGATGCTTTCTTTGCCGTAATCTCCAACAACAGAGCGCCGACCACGCATACTTAGGCTCAAAATCGAAGAAATGAATCTTGCGAACCCTCACACCTCTCCAAATGCATAAGAAAGTAGCCACGTTTGTTTTGTCGTGTTGAGACTTCTACGTCACTTCCTCTCTGGGCCAACTCGGCCCAACTCTTCCCGGTCATTTTTGAATTGAGTAATGGCGGCAAGCCGAACTCGAAAATTACAGTTAAAATAATTGGACTTCCCGTACGAATTTCGACTTAAAGCTTTGCACGGTGAGTAATATGTGCTTATATTTTCGAAATATGGAGAGAACAAAAAATTCATATTTTTGATCATAGTAGCACTTTAAGTAACCAGACTTCACAGTTCCTTTTTGCTAACTATCTCCTACCGTTTTTTACTAGTAGGATGTGAGCTGATAGTCTGTTACTAGGGAGCCAATCAGAGCGCTGGGCGGCTTGCAAGTATACATACATACTCTGATATCGAAAGGACCCCTGGCAAACTAAACTATTAAAATAACAAACTATCTATGATAAGTATATAAGATAATAATAGGCGAAGAAAAAAAGAGAAAACGTTGAAAACGATAATAATGCTTTAATAAACCGCCGAGAACTGAAGCATTTGTAGTTTGCAAAACAGTTGCTATATTTCATGTCGAAAGTATTACCGCGTACCTAGCTTCAGCTGTTTTGTGGTCTGCAAACAGGGAATAAAGTGGAATGTACAGCTGTTCGGTTCTTCCTGGCAAGGTGGAAAGAGAGTCACCGTAATCAGAGTCGAGAGTTTATTTCGATCACGTTCGGCAACCTGATTGAAAACCGTGAATGCAAAGAGGAAACAGCGGATGGCAAGTTCACTGTCCACATACCCTCCTACAATTTTTCTTTTGATAGATTTGATTTTTTAGATGTCCTCTTTTTTAGAATTGAATTCAAATTAGTTTTTAGCGGTACCAGTTGCTTTTCGATAAAGTTTCATGAATTATTTAATGGCGAAATTAAATCCCCCAACCAGAAAAAAAAGCCACCTTTTAGGATTACAAAACTTAGATCATCCTGCAGAAACAATGTATAACATACCTACTAAGGAGCCGCCAGTTAGCATAACACACAAAAAAGTAAAAGGAATTGTGATGATAGCTAGTGCTTTCCTGGTGAATCACTTAAGGGAAACAGGTTATCTTTTCTGATTGGTAGAAAAGAGTTCATCCTAGAAATGGGTGAGAAATTGTAGCAGGGAAAGTTCTTGTTGCAAGTCGATGATGGTATAAACCAGAGAGTGCAAGGCTACCTTTTAAAACTAATACAACTTCTGGCCCTTTCAAGGATTAAATTGTCACGCTTTAATAATCAATGAGTGACAAACCTCGCCCAAAAATGTAAAATCTACCCGAAAAGCGTGCACAAGCGTTCACTGCAGCCCTCAATCTAATAACATCCCCCCAAAAGCTAAAAAACAGTAATCGGATTAGGGTGGTACTTTTTATTTGCCCTTTTATAGCGGAAATAGCGAGCATTTGAAGGTCAACATTTTCCTAAGAAGAAATGTGACTTTATTGTAAAGAAGATTCGAGAATGCAAGCTGAAAGAAAAGGAAACAACGTTACAATTCACAACGAATAGCATACGTCGCCTCTATTACTGATGTATCACCCTAAAATTTGTTTGCGTAATCCTGGATAGTTGAAAGTCTCATCTTGTTTCTGCCTACAACGTATACAGCTTTTTCAACTAACGTTGTCAGATTTTCGAGCTTACGCGACAAGAACGAAAGGTAGTATGGGTGGCTGTAAGTCTTTTGTGATTTGCCTGTAATTTAGCTTAATTTCACGGTTGACACTACCAAAGGGTGGGTGAAAGTACCTTCAAAAACTCATGAATAATTAATGATCATTTCCACCAATTACATCACGCAAATGAGTCACGTGGATGCTTGTTTAAAACCGGTAATACATCAACAATCTAAAAAGCCTGGTGGCGGCATTTGATTTCAGTCCCAGGGGAAAGCGGGGCTGATTGTAATATACCTCATTACTATTCTTTATATAAAATGTTACCCTCATTAGTATTCTTTATATAAAGAATACTAATGAGGGTAACATTTTATATAAAGAATAGTAATGAGGTAAATTACCATCAATCCAACTCTCTTCTGGAACAAATCAAAGGCCTGAAAAAAGAAATGAAATAAAATAAACAAGCACGTCGGTTTCCAAGTGTACAACTGCTCGGCTCTTCAGAAGCTTTCTTATTTACTCTTGTTGACTGCCATTCTGAAAAAATCTTCATAGCCCACTTATTGACGGAACGTGTTGACTTTGGTACGGCATTTTCCAGCAGTTGTTTCTCTTCTTCAGCATTTTTGGGTTTGCGAAACGTCCGCTTGTGCTTCGAAGCCATAATGTTCTCATCGAGCTCACTATTGAATGAAGTTTCCACTATACAAATCATCTAATCTTATAATTCTTTTCAGATCTAGCAGCATGAACTAACAGCACGGGAAAATGGTCCGAAGCTCATTAAACAAAACTTTTTATTCTTTTCAAAGACTATAGGAACTACAAAACATGAAAGAATGTCTTTATATTCTGTGAGATCGATTTTGACATTCTCTTGATGAGACTATGGAATAAAGTTATAGCACGGGAAAATGGCACTATTAGTTCATTATTCTATGAGATCGTTTTTTGAAGCCGTTCAATAAACTCGCAGATCGTGTTTTATCGGGTCTAAAACCACTCGGCTACGCCTCGTGGTTTTAAACCCGATAAAACACTCCTGCTCGTTTATTAAACAGTACATAAACACTTTTCTATATGATTTATTTTCTGTAGGGATGAGCTATGGCTAAGTTTGGTAAATTTGTTTAAATAAATTACCCATCTCGTCGCATAGGCTTTCCGGCAACGTTTTATGCGCGAATCATCACGCGCTACTGTTTTGAAGTAACCGCTGACACATCACTGATCACAACTATGTGCGAATCTAGTGTTTAAAAAACTTCAACTCAAACGTTTAAAAAAAATACGTACGTACGTTGTGACAAGAGAACAAAATATCGTTCTCAGTGTTCTAGGGTTTCAAAAGGAGTCTCATCGAAGTGAAAAAGCTAGTTTAAAAATGTAAGTAAATAACTCTATAATGAATATATAGAAACTACAAATAAAAAATGGATTTATTTAATTTACTGTACTTTTATTTCGTCTTTGTAAAAAGCTTCAAACTAACTAGAGTTGGACGCATTGTTGCGGAAAAAGTTGTTATTTTCCCATTTGTCTGCACGAAACATTTAGTTACCATGTAAACAAAATGCTTCTGAAAAACTTGATGAAACATTTTTGCTAACGCGGAAAACCTGTGTAGAAACGTTTAACCTTTAGATAAAAATGTTTCCGCAACAATGTGTCCCCGTTAAACTATATTGTCCTCGCACGGTAACGATGCGAGTCACGGTTTGGGATTCTCTCGGCCATTGAGTCCCAAGGTATCAAATCGAACGAAATCAAGCGAACTTTACATCGAACTAAATCGAACTCTATCGAATTTAATCAAACGATTTAATTCGATTTTGTTCGGTCATCGAACGGAATCGAACAGAACATTTTTGTGAGTCGATTTCCGAGTAAGCGGCTGGTAATCGAGCCTCATTTCCGAACCAAATCGAGCCAAATCGAATTATATCGTTCGATTTTGTTCAATTTTGTTCGGAAATCGAACGTAGCAGAACAAATCCAAAATAAAGAGTGTCGAGCCCGGCGAACGCGTGAAATTTTTGCCCGCCTTGAGTTATTGTTTAACAGCATTGTGTATTAAACAGTAAATTTATTGTTATTCAAGCACTTGCTTTGTTCTCTTCGGCATATCAGTTACGCAGCAAAACCTTTTAAATCACTGGTAAATGCTGACTGCTCCAAGGCAGGAATTAGGTTAGTCACTGCGACACAAGCAGCGGCGTACAAAATTGTAGACATAAAATTTATCATTACAATTTTTCCGTATCTCTGGAGGGCGTTAAGCAGCGATGCAGAGAGTAAAACCTGGATAACTTTACAGAAATATTCACTCTTTCGGCTTACATTCAGTATAAAAGAAAGAGCAATTGATTGTCGATTTCATTCAATTCGCGTAGTTTTTTTTGTGAGTTCGATTTCGTTTGATGACCGAACAAAATCGAACGATTGAGTTCGATTGAGTTCGAATTTGGTACCCCGGGGCTGAGTACCTGATAGAAACTAAACTTGGACTAAACTGCAAAGGAAAGACGTAACGACAACTTTTTAATTGTTTCAGAATCATCAAAGTTGAAATTCTGTACTGAAGAAGCTGCTAAGAGACTTTACTTTGAATTAGCTGAAATAGGCCCACAAATGAATTCAAAGGGCGAATTTACTTTCTAGCAAAAAAATATTTGCTTCAATTGACTTCGAACCTGTTTCGCTCGACAGTGCTTTTCTGCCGTGGGTATGACATGACGTCATTTCTCTTCTTTGTCCTAGCTTGAGTGCCCACCTTTACAGTTTTAGCTTGACCGTCCCGATGAGAGAGTTTGTCCCCTCCACGTCCCCCTGAGTCCTCGTCATCTCCCTTCTGTCTCCTTTGTAAAGTGTAGTCTAGGTGGCTGTTAGCTTCCATTCGGTAAAGGATCCTTTCTTTAAAATAAACTGACAGCTTCTTGGTGCGAACTTTCTCTTGCATAATAGACTAGAGCATACTAGAGAGCTTAGTAGAGTCCCATACAGTTTGTTATCGATTCTTAGCAACTCATTGACCAATCATTAATAATTAGCCTCGAACTGAACTAGCCTCTGCATTGTCTCAAACGGATGACAACCATCGCAGCTGAAAATTAAGCAGCTGCAAAAAAGAAAGAACCTGTTTTTTCTTTTGTTTTTCTTTTGTTTTTCTGGTTCTTTATTTCCATCATTTCATCATTTCAAACAAACAAATAAACGAACAAAAAAGAAAGAAAGTCATTTCTTGGGCTTCTTTCTTGAGTGGAAAGTGAAAAACGAGAAGGCAGGCAGACGACATCAGCAAATGGCTAAAGTGCTTTACCTAGAAGGACAATAAGGGAATGGGAAAGCATCACTGGGGGTGTATAACATATTGACTCAACGTGGATTACGAAATACGATCGAACCTCCCTGGACAACCACCTTTAGCCAACTGTTCACTCAGATAATGACTGATTCAGGTCAGGCCTGCGTACTTTGGAAGAGTTGGGCCTATCGGTATAGGACCGGCGCTCTGCAAACCAGGAGGCATACTCAGTCTTCCTTTTACAGGACGGCATTCACCCTCCCCCCCCCGGCAGGGGGGGGGGGCATTCACGCAGAGTGTCCACGAATTCGCACAATTGTTTCGCAACAAATCTCGATATTAGACTGCTCGCTCTGAGCCAAAACAGCACTTCCATTACATTAGCAAAGGGATAGTACAAACGCTGGCAGGTTAGCAGGTTAGTTCTTGACCAGCAAATGATTTTCCAACCGTTTATACAAAACCCGACTTAGATTATATTACCTCAAGTCCGTCTTAGATTAAATTAGCTAGGGTCTCTGGAAAAAATGGTGTGAGAAAGAATCTTTTTTATTTTGATCTGGGGTCCAGTAATAATAATAATAATAATAATAATAACTTTATTAACGTGTCAAAACTGTAGTAGCTGAGGGGAAAAGTCCCCTCTACTAATTGTTGGGGTCTTGTTTTGTGCACGCACTCCACTTTATAGTGTGCGATTTCTTACACTAGACTGAACAAAAGCAAGCCGCTCATCATAGTCGCATTGGTGAGAGACAGTCCTTAGTAACCCCTACTCACCACGTGTTTCCGATGCTTTTTCCGTTGACCATTCCTCATCAGATGTTTAGTGTAGCCAAGAAAGGATAGAGATTTATCCTCTAACAAGCCGTTAATGTTTGGATTAGTTTTGTGTTCAAATCGGCAGACTTCAGTTCAGTGAACAGTTAAGTTAGTTCAGTGAACTGATCAAAAACCGTAACAGAAAAACACCATGTTCCTGTCCTTTCTTTCCTTCCCTTTTTTTTGGTTACTCGCCCTCCCCACCCCTCCTCCCACCCCAAAAATCTAATTGTACTGCGGTTTGCATACCACAGTATGACAGAAGGGTAACTGACGAAGATTAATTATCACTTATTTCAGCTTCGCCAAGTCGGATAACTTTACTCCGCGGTCTGGCAACACAACTGAAGCAGACTGCGTATTCTGTAATAACTGCAGTCATAATACATTGGATACAAACTTGACTAACACAAATAACGGGCTAGAATGGCTTGGACTGAAATTGGTGGCATGATAACTCTTCTCCTTTTCATCGTCCATAACAGCCATGCTGGTGAGTACAGAATCTTTCTATATCAGTTATCTACTGACTTGGGAGTCGAACATGTTAATGTATGTGTCTGGCCGGGAAATTTTTATTATTACTAAGCTTTCTTTTGACGAGAAAATGTCTAGTGCAAGTAAAAATCTAGCTCAAAGTGGACGTAGTGCAGCTATCAGCCGACTGGTGGGTCGATTACGATTCAATATCCGTGCCGACATCTGTGCGACTCCACCACCGCCGAACGTTCGTTGTCAGCAAGGCAATAAAAGAACCCGTATCCTACGAATTGGCGTAGCATGAGCTGAACGCAATACCTGACTGATGCATAAACTTCACCAAACAATTCAATATATTAAAGTCGGAACCTCAGTGAACACTATTGAGTCGATATGTTGACTTTTAGCTATGAACGGTTCAGATCGATTTTAGAAAGTGCTGTTGAATCTTAAAAGCACAAACATTCTAACAAGAATACATTGTCAAGAATAAAAATCGTATTATGTGAAATGCAGAAATATCAATACTATTGTTACTACTAGTTGACTGTTAATGCTGCAGAAATGGCCGATAAACTGAGTATTGAGCGCGCGGTCGCCCCACGGCCCACATCAGAACTACGGTTCTTGTATGCCACGAAGTCAATGTCCTTAATGGCGCATTAAGCTTGTGAGATAGAAATAACGTTGGCAATGAATAATAGATTTGTAATAATAGATCCGAGAGTCGCTAATTGAGTTTCTCTGAACTATAAGACGAATTCAGTCCCGATTGTTCCTTTTTCTAAATGCGCTCTTCCTTGCTAACAATTACAAGGATTACAAAGAGATTAGTCACCTTGTTAGAGCGTCTCTGAAGTCAATCTACTTGTCAACTCTAAAGTGCTACCTCTACTCGGTCTCAACTTTTTTTTCACTTTTTAAGTCTGCAATGAGTCGAGTGTGTGAGTGAGTCGTAATTTGTGTTTAGTGCTTGAATCAAATAAGTACAGGGCGAATTAAACAAAACTTTTTTCAAAAGTATTTGGTAATACATAACTAATGTTGATTTTTTTACACGAAGGCAGAACGTCGATTATCTTGCGCTCGTGTAGTGAACATTTTAGACATTCAGAATTAACGATATTACCATATACAGGAAAAATAAACGAAGTTGTCTTAGGTAGTTTATTAATTAATTAATTCATTTATTTATTTCCATAATTTTGAATCGTGATTGTTCCAAAACAAGACATCTCGTCAAGTTAAAAAATGCCTCTGAATTTGGAAGATAAGCAATAAACTTTAGGGCGGCTGGTCACTTGAGATTTCCAAAAGATTAATGACCTGTAAAATTGGACACTTTCTAGCCGAGCATGCAGGCGGCAAAAAAGAAAACCGGAAACCAACTCCAGATCAGCTGTCAAACAAGAAGATTAATGATTATTAATTACTGTCATCGGTTTCACCTTCAACGTCAAAAAGGTAACCTGTATTAAAGGGCAAGCAGGTCAGCGCATGCACATGACTGCACGATATCTGTGATGGCTGAAAAAAGACATCAAGGGCAACCACGCTCCATGGGAGTGTTTCTGTGATATGTCTGTTCAGGCGGCCTTCTTCTCGGATTGTTGGAGGACAGCTAGGGTTCTTGAAAAGCCAAAATCAGCTATTCCGGGCCTGGATAGGCATCCGTTTTCTAAATTTATCTGTTTCTCAAATATTCCACTGGATAATCCGAACATATTACTGGTATAATCGAGGTGGTCGCACAAACAACTATTTTGAAAACAGAATGGAGATGTTCTCTACAAGTCTGATTTTTAATGTCCTCATTTTATGGATGTCTCTGAGTATCTTGCTATGATGTTGTGAAAGAAAACGTTGCTGTGAAAATAGCACATCTTCTTTTCAACCACGTCATTCCGACACTCAAAGCTTGGCTTGTTTCAAATGCAAGGCATTGCGTATTTCTGCGCGTGCGACCATACAAGGTGGGGTGGGGGGGGGGGAGACAGTGGGTCAGATTACAGAAATCTGAGAGATGGGGGGGGGGAAGCCGGGGAAATTGGAAAAATTATACAATATTTAACAATTATCCTGCGAAATCGCGCGGAATATCACCTGATACTTAGCCGACGAGGCCGTAGGCCGAGTTGGCTAAATCAGGGGATATTCCGCAAGATTGAGCAGGATAATTGTTTTATTATTCAACAAATTCCCATCGACTACCATTTTCAGAACGAGAAAAACTACGGCTCTATGATAAAAACGCTAAAAGCTAGCAACACATAAAGCTTAATAAAAATCAAAACAGAACTTCAAGAAATCGAAGTTTACTGCCGTTCACTTAAAAAGACTTATTTACAAACTCATGTTTGGAAATGACAAGACAAAGGAAAAAAATATTGCTACCTTACCGAGAATAAGTCCTCTTCCTGTGAATTAAAATCTTTTCAACTTTAGTCTTTACAACTTTCCGTGAGCAAGTGTGCTGCTTCGTTCGCAATAGCATTTTCTTGGTTGAGTTCTCACTATGAAAATTCCAAGTCAACCTCTGGATATCTTTGTAAGCTGAAGCAAACACTTGTTGACATTTTGAGAGCATTTAGTCGTGGAAAGGTTCTACCAGAGAGTTAAAATTTACGGAGAACACTGCTAAAACTGGCTCGCTTTTCAAAATGGCGGCCAAACAAGCAATGAAAGAAAATCTGCCGTGCACTTCCAAATATGGTCATTTACGTATATCGCAGGATATCTGTCATGTAGGATGACAGATATTGAGGGCTTCCTTACCATATATGGGCATAGTGACAATTTGTTGAATAATAATACGTAATATTTTGCACTCAATCGAAGAAGGACGAAGAGGTGTGAGCCAACAGAAATAGGGCGGGAACCGTGAAAAAAGGTTAAGGGAAGCGGGAAGTTTGGACCCATCCATCCCCTCCCCGCATACACAGGAAAAGGGGTAGAGCTTCGCACCTCCCCCCGCAATCCATTAAAAGAAAAAAAGCAATTGTTTGCCCCTTTTTTCAACCTGATTTCCAATTAAAAATTTTCAGCAGTTCTTCCCTGCGGTTCTACTTGTTTTCAGTATACTTTAAATAAAATTTTAGAAAATTTTTTCGTTTTGAACGGCAGTGTCAGTGTTTAAATAACTTTGGAGAATCGCCGTACGTTTTTACGCTATTCTTGTTTGCAGTTCCATGAGAGAAAACATAGACTGTTTACAGCCCGTTCTCAAACCATAGGGATTTTGCGTGTCTGATAGAAAAGGACAATTAAGTAAGTTTTTAGAATCAAACATTGGCTTAAATTACAAGGCCTGTACACTATTCACCGAATAGAGGGAGGACTGAACGACACAAATAATCTACATGACATCTATCTTAGCACACCGCATCCACTTCCTGGAAATGCCATTCATAGTTACTCAGTCAAACGATACTTCCGCATGACAGTAAAAATCATAAATCACGTTTTACCTGACAAACTATTCAAAGCCAAAAATATCTCCGAGTCACCTATCGCTAACATCAACGTATGTCTTGGATTAGCCCAACCCTCTGACTGATACTAATTTACAAGTTCAAAGTTGAGAAAAAATGTCTCAAAATTTTCAGTTCTCAAATATTTTCTTCCCCACAAGGCTGTTAGCTTATACGCTGTGCTCTTGGCTATGAACTCACAAACGACGCGAGTTCGCAGAATAATTGTTAATGTTACAGACTGCGAGTTCAGCAATGTTCACCACGTAATCAGTAATTAACTATTTACGGGACTCTCCTTCTATGTTCGCTCAGTTAGTTCCCACGCTATTGCTAACGACGAACGAAAAATGCGTGATTGTTTCTCTTCGTTTTCCGGAGACAAATATTGTCATGGAAGTACTTCTGCTTACAAGATCGCAGTAGTATTTTCAGTGGTGTTGGAAGAACGTTGCCTATTCACCACGTTTAATGAAGAAATGCTGGTAACAATCAAAACAATTTTTAAAAATTTGTGCAGTTGTACTGGCGATGTAAGCAATACCGATGCTACACAAGGGCATCTGCGTCCCAGCCCCTGGGATCTGCGTAACATTTATAGTTTTAACTTAACCCTACACTCACCTGGAAATAAAAAAGACTTTCAAGTAAAGTAAAGACGTAAAGCGAGTGATCAGTGATTTAATAGTCCAGCGACCTTGTTTCCACCACTAAAAAAAAAAATAACTGTGCAATGTACAGCACCGCAAATGATCCCGACACCGCAGATGATCCCAAGACTACAAATGATCTCCGGGGTGGCAAACGATCCAGCTGAAAACAAGGGACGGCGTGGAAATACTGACAAGAAAAATCCAAAACTGAAAAATTCCGTAATAACCAGTGACATGGAACCTTTTAAACGTAAATGTTTTAAGAAACCCGAGGTACATCGTACATAGTTTGAGTCTAGCGTCTCCGTTTACACACGTACTTTTGGGAAGAATACCATAAACCAGTGCAAATGGCCGGAATTCGGTGTTATCTCTGGCAGCCGTTACCTTGGCCACTATTTGAGTTGTCATGCAACATTTGAAATATCCTTTCTGGGAGGCGCGCGAGTATCAGAATCTCATGCTACATTTCAAAGTGTGACTAAAAACGTACATGGTACATGACTTGTTGCATCTGGGTTTCAAAGGAGGGGGGGGGGGGGGTTCTTTGAAGCCCTGGAGCCCTGAAATTTTTTCCCTGGGCCCCAGAGCCTGAAACCTTTATCTACCTGGAGCCCGGGCAAAAATGATGATTCTGGCTAAATGGAGGCCTAGAGAGAGCGGTGGAGCCCTAGAGCCCCAATTTTTCTGTCTTGGAGCCCTGGAACCCTGTATTTTTTAGCCCGGAGCCCTAGTAGACTATAGGACCCTAAAACCCATTAGGAACTGTTGCATCGAGCTGGTTATACACTGAGAAATCAAAAAAGTATCTTTGTGTTGTAAATTTGAGTGCTGAAATAAACCCATTGATTTCCCACTGAGCATTGTCCTAGAAAGAAGCGTGGACTGCCCGAGATAAAAAAGAAAATCTTTGCAGCTGGCTGGTAATTTCACGCTCAAGTGTGATGACCAAGGCCTCGTATGTTGGGAGTGGTCAATTGTGAGTCCAAAGCCTTGAAATTTCAATGCTTCTACTCGCTGTTTCGACCTCAGACACTGTCAGATGCACAAACCAGAACACCACTAGTTGAATTGAGACTTGACTCTAGGAAGGGAAGCGCTCTAACATCTAACCAGTTGGTTGATACGGCTTGTCTTGTGCAGACTGCAATCTTAGTTCTAGGAAAGGAAGCGTTCTAAGCTCTAACCAGTTAATGTCTTTTCTTTTACAGACTGCAGTCTTGGTTTGGGAATGATGACAGGTGACATCCAGGACTCTCAAATCACTGCGTCGTCCTCATACTCAATGTGGACTCAACCCTCGGCTGGCAGACTTTGGAACAACAGGTGAGCAAGGCGAACTGTCGAACTGAAATGTATACGTAAATAAATGTAGACGTGTTGTTCGCGTAAATTTCATATTTGTTTGTAGTATATATGTTTGAAAAAAGCCATGTTTCATAACAGTTATATTAAATATAGCCAGCAAATCCGCGCAATCAAATTCACCATAATCCACTGCACGCTGATGGCCTGAGTAAATTCAACCTGTGGAGAATCATTTTTTTTCCTGTCTCGAGTGGCCAAAAGTTTCTTCTCCGCGACCAACTTGTCAAAAAAAATGACCAAGGAAAGTCACTTTGCAGCAGCGTTGCAGAGTGTTTGATTTCTTAGGACAAACAAGAAACTGTGTTGAAAAAGAGCTCGAGCTTCTTTACGCAGATTCTTCCACCGTCACGTTCAATAAATTTTCACGATTGTTGGGTTTTATACTGAAGGCTTTCGACACCAAAATGTCAAGACACGACGCTTCTCTCGTGCTCTCCAAACTTCCCGCGTGCATCATATAACTCGATATACGCACGCTAAAGCATGAACCAATTGTTTTAAAATTGTGTTACGTGGAAAAGCGAGGGGCTTTGCTGGAGACCAATCTGAAATTGTCCATTAGAAGAAAGCGTCCGCCGCAACGGTATGCATACATTAAGCACGTTATTTATTGACAATTTTTTTTATTTTTCTGGTTCACAAAGGAAAACAAAACATGAAATGGTGACATTTTGTACTATAAAGGCTGGTTTCCATATGATGGCTGCGATCGCTACGATCGTTGCGATCGCTACAAAAAAGTTAAGCGATCCTTACGATTACACGTTTCCAGAGGAATCGCTACGATCGCTACAGAATTAAAAAAGTGCCCGAGAGGACCTGGAACAAACAGCGACGTACTGCATTCTGGTATACAGTAAAAACCCGCAAGTAAGAACCTGCATTTTCCAAAGTTGGCCTAAACAGGTTCTTACATAAATGGTAACTAGCACAAATTTAGGCTATTTAGGTTCTTAAATAGGTTCTTATTTTCTGAAGAAAAAAATTACATTGTAGCTAATAGAATTTAGTGGCATTCAGCCTATTCCTTATATAAAATCTGCGTACCAAATAGGTATCTATGAAAAAAGGACTATAATAAGAAAAATTGGAGCACTGATCACATGAATTTTGAAGTCCTCCTTCAGAACATAACATATACATCCACTGTATTTTAGAAAATAAGAACCTGTTTCAAATTTTAGGCTAAACAGGTGCTTGTATAGAGGGGTTCTAACCGACGAGTTTTAGCCTAACAGGTTCTTAAAAACGAGGTTCTTACTTGCGGGTTTTTACTGCATTTTTCATCGCAACGATCGCTACAATCTCTGGCGAGTGGTTTCCATATGATGGCAACGATCGCTACGATCGTTGAGATAGAACTGAGGTCTATCTCAGCGATCGTTGTCGTGGTTTCCATATGATCGCAACAATCGCTGAACTTTTTTTCCAGCGATCGCAGCGATCATATGAAAACCAGCCTTAAGTTGTCTGACGTGGATTGGTGGTTTCCAAGGTTCCTTGGTACCCGGATGAATTATTATACAGTTAATTCCGGGATCAGTGAAAACACTTTATTGGGTTGGGGGAAATTGGGGAAAAGTTACATCGGAGCTAGGTCAAATTAGTTAGCTTCTTCAGTGGTGTAAAGGGCGGAGTCACGTTTTTTAGAGAGTGGTTTACTACGGCTTACTAATGACAGAGGTAAATTCAAAACCAGAAGAGTAACATCAGGCCAATTGTCGAATGACCCTTTTTAGGGGAATTAGCAAAGACCACGATAGACCACTCGAATCGTTTGTCAAGACCAAAGACTGTTTAATGAAAACTTTTAGGTCTGAAGTACAAGTGAGGCTAGCTTCGAATGAACAGAGAACTCTGCTCTCGTTCTTTTAGTTTGACCAGGCGAGAACTGTCAATTAGATGTCAACTGCATGCCAACCTTAAATTTAGGCTAACGTAATGCCTTGCGCAGTAGCTGTTATGCGAAAGTACGCTTGCGCACGAGAACGATTAGTATAATTATTTTCCTTCAACCAGGTAAACAGTGTCGAAATATTTTTCTTGTTAGATTTTCTACATCATTCCCAAAGTATCTGGTCAAAATAAAGTAAAAAGAGCAACATAAAAATTACAAAGAACATTTCTATCGATTTACAAATGTCGTTTCTTACCTAGATATACACCTAATTGCAAAATCGTTGTCATATAAAAATGAAAAAAGAGAAAAGGAAAAAGCCAAAGAGGAATGAAATAGGCACGCTAATTACGTTCAGAGATTTGCTCTGACAAGCTACTAAAGCTCAAAAAGTCTATATGGAGGCCAATTTACCTTTTATCAACTCCACTGCTACAAAATTGATGTATTAGGGCCTGTTCACATGGAAGTGGGCGACCCCGGGGAGGTGAGGTACCCCGCTTACCCGTGGTCAAAAAAAGCTAGCCTTCACATGCAACCCCGGGGCACTAGGGTGAGGTTTAAAATGCGTTTCTTATAGTTTTAATATTCCTCACTGTCCTTTTCGTTCAAGGGCTTTTCAGGCTGGGTGGTGCTTTTAGGCCCAAAGTCATCGAAGTAATCAATCGCTGAGCATCAGCGTATCTCTGTGTACATCGCCGACAGGTCCTGCTCGAAATCCTTTTCATTAAAGTCGCGTGTAACTTTGTGTTCTTTAAGATATTTCAGTAGTTCAGCTTTATTATCGGACTCCACGCTTAAATTGTCGCTGGCACCGTCAACTTCTTCAGTATTTTATTCGCTAAAACTGTTCGTCTCGACGTTTTGAAGATGAAATTGTCGGGACAGCCCGCCAGGCTTGTAGTGGTTGGCAGCCATGTTGATAAATGCCCGGATAGACATCACCCCAGTTAGGCGGGTTACCCCATCTTCGGCTTTCACATGGAGAAAACTTCACCCCAGCTAAGCGGGTTACCCGGCCCAATTGACTGGGTAACCCGCCTTGGTGGGGTACCCCACCTCTCATGTGAACGAGATCAAGAAAAAAAGAAAGATTGTATGGAGAGATTGGTTACCCCACCGAGGCGGGGTACCTCACCTTCCCGGGGTCCCCCACCTCCATGTGAACAGGTCCTTATACTGTAGTGCATAAGTGCTTTGAGAATTATTAAAATCTGACAATGTAATTTGCATGGCTAATTAATTCCTATTTGGCTTTTTTCTTTGTTCGTTTTTTCTTTTTTGTATGACAACGTTATTGCAATCAGGTGTAAGTAAAATCACGGATTAAAGTTTGGTAACTAACGGTGTTGCTAAACGAAAGTTAATTTTTCGAACACAACCTTCTTGTGGATTTTCGTATTACTCAAGATTCCTCCTTTTTCCATAAATTAAAATAGGACGTGCTCCAAATCTTGATAAAAGTTAATTAAAACTAAGCTCACACTTCACGAACACCATAAACAATAGTTTATTAATCTTGTCCAAGACTTCCGAATTAGAAGTTTCCCTTTAAAAACAAACTGACTAAAAGCAATTACTACAAGAAATATTAAGTGATACTGACGAATTCGGCAGGAAACACGAAGAAATTACGCTAAAAACGATGCAAGTAGGGTAGAAAACTCATTCCAAGAAAACAATCATGTCAAACCGTAAGGTCAAAAACCAAAACAAGCAAATTAATGTACTGTTCAAAAACAATTAAACACTACTTTAGATAAGGACTAACCTCCTAGCAACGGATGAACAAACATCGCAAAACTATTTCGCGCCAAAATCGTACCAAGGAATAAACATCAAAAACTCAATCAAGGTACAACTAAAAACAACTATTGAAAACGTTACTGACAACAATCAAAAGTTATACAACATTACATTTCGTACTTGTACATTTACTATTCTAATGAATCGTAAAATACATATCACAAATGATACACAGTTTTAGCTGTCAGAAACATGAATAAAGTATGAATCAGCAGAATTTACTGTGAAAAGTTTACACTGAAAAATTCCATATTTTTTATCGTTTAACACAATCAATCAAAAGCAACAATGGCAGAACTGAGTCAAACTCCGATGATCGACGCAACCGGCGGAACCAAGTATTTAAGGGGGAATATACCTGAATTTTGAGGAAATAGGATAAGATCTAAGAAAGAAATAAAAGGGGGATTAAATTTTTGTACACACTCCCAGACAGGCCAACCCCACGCAAGAGCACTTGGGGTTGTTTGTGGCCTGTTTTGGTAACCGTCTATTAATTATTAACTTTAAAATTTAATTTTAACTCACCTTTAATTCTTAACAATTTTCAATTTTCTTAAAATTCATCAATTTTCCACCCCCTTCTCCTTCTTTACGTTACAATTAAAAATCGCGAAAAAATTCGCTCCGATTTATGGGAACTCGCACTATGATCCTATAATAACACTTTCGGATTGAGTGAAATCTCCTGGAGATAATTAAGAAAAAAAGGCTAAAACGTTTGGGGAAAAAGGTATCCACGTGTAATCCCTTAATATTCCTGATACAACTTTGATGGTTGAAGACATTTGCTTGAGTTGTTGTTGTTTTATGACAAGCAGTCATGAAGGGTACAAAAAAACAAACAAAAAAAAAACGATATTTAAACAAGTTATTAATTTTGAGATTTCACTGTGAAATTAATTAACTGGGCATAAGATTTCTTCATGGATCTTAGACAACTCCTACAGTAATAAATTATTGTCTCTGGCAGACGTGTACAGGACAGCACGTTCGGTGGTTGGTGTGCTGTTGACGGCGATGATGCTCCGTACCTGCAGGTGGATTTGAGAAAGGAGACAGTTGTCACAGCGGTGGCTACTCAAGGGTTAAACTTCCCACTTGGCAACTGGGTGGAAAAGTACACCCTAAACTACAGCTGTGACGGTCTGAACTGGAACACTTACCGTTCATTTGACAAACATACGGTAAATACTTACGTTTAGAGCATTGGTCGGTTTTAAGGCTCTAGTTTTGTTATTCACCCCGCTCTCATCACTCCCCACCCGAGCTCTGTTGTATACTTCGAGAATGAAAACACACGCTATCTGCTGTAACCACTGAAAACGCCGGTCAGTGTTTATTGGTTAGAGCACAAACGACTGAACTGGAAAAGATAACACGTGTTTTTTCCTTGTCCAAGCAAAACAAAACTGAACTTGAAACAAAAACAAAACAAAAACAAAACTGAACTTGACCAGCCTAAGGGACACAGTTTGACACCGTTCCACATTTTTTGGTCAATGACAATTGTTGAACGATGTTGTGACCTGTTGGCGATACGATAAAATGCTTTACGTTTTCTTTTGCCGTTCAACATGCTGCATGATGTTGAACGATTCAACGCTGTGCAACATGTTGAATGACCTATTTCATATCTCAACATGTCATGATACAATGTTCAGCAGCCGGCAGCGGCAGCCGCAACATTTGTTGAATCAACAAATGTTAATCCTTGTACAGTGGAACCCCAATATAGCAAAGTGCCAAGTGTTCGTTATATGGGGGTTCTTTTCCATACATTTTTACTATCACTGGGCTGAAGAATGTGGTTCGTTACACCAGGGTCTTCGTTATATAGGGGTTTCACTGTATACCAGTCATCGGGTTTTACGAGTTCAGATTGCGATTGGTTACATTTAATTACTTTATTATAGGCATAGTTATTTATTTATCAAAATACCATTTGTTAATAATTAGAGCCAGAATTGGATGAATAAATGTTTTTAGTTTTTAGCTGTTTTTTAAAGCTATTTTTTAGCTATTTAGCTGTTGGCCAGACAACGTTATTTTCACCCCACAGACTGCCTTCATTAAAAACGAGAGAAGTGATGTCATGAGCTTGTTTTATTTTCTCCTAGGCGTTGAAGGGTAACGGTGATGGTGATTCAGTTGTAACTAATTGGCTGGATGAGGCGATTATAGCGCGAGTAGTACGAATAAATGCAGTGGAGTGGAATACGTATGGCATCGTGTGCATGAGAGTAGAAATATATGGCTGTGACACCAAGGAAGGTAATGCTATTATGAACTCAATAAGCCGGTTAACTAGCAGCATTTGTTCCGCCCTTTTCGTTGCATATCATATCACAGGTGAAACGGCCTGAAGGTGCTGTCCTTGGTGATCCCTGACACACTGATTTCAAACGTTTGCTGGCTTTCGTCCACATCATTTAAGATTAAGCAAGTTTGAAAACCAAACAAAACGTTTAATCAAAGACCAAGACATTCTGGTAAACACTTGCTATAACAACCCGCTGGATGATCTATGACCGTTCGTCACCTACTCCTGTTATTCAACGCAAGGCCTTTGGGTAACATTCTCATAACAATGCCAGATGTAAGGTCTCTTAATCATTTTACAGATGGTAGTTACGAGGACTGCAGCACAGCAGCAGGACTGGAGAACAAACAAATAACTGACAACCACGTGACTGCATCCTCCTTTACCAGCGGACACCACCCACCGCAAGGCCGACTTAATAATGTGTTCAAACAAGTTAATGACACTGCCGTGTGGGGCAGCTGGTGCGCAGGCGCTGAAGACATGTCACAGTACATACAGGTATTCATTCTACATTGCAGCAGAAATCCGATAAAACGACCACCGTTAGCCTGTGTAGCAGGCGTAAACAGGGAGTGGGTAAGGGGAGCGAGAAAGTGTGAGGAAAAATGGGGGCCTGGGGAGGAGGGAGGAGAGAGTGCCTGCCGTAAAAATTGCGTCATTTACATTTCCGCCCACAGGTTTTCTGGTAATCCAGTTAGCATTTTCTCGCTCCCTTACCCCCTACTCATTTACGCCTGCTACGCAGCCATTAAAATGTTTAAAAGGATAAAAAAAAAAAAAGAGATTTGGAACGACGAAACGGTTACAGCTAGAGTTTATTAAGCCAACCACTTTAAAGCCTACTCCCCACGAGGCGTAGTTTTCATGTCTGACGTACGTTGGATGTCCAGTTATGTCCAAACTGGTGCAACAGTCTTAGAATGTACGTCTGAGATATACCAAGTAGTCAGAAAACAGCTGAAAGAAAACAGTCCGGCGAAAATTACAGAAAGATAAATAGTACTTTAATTATCACCAATCTGTCTTCAAGAACAAAAACGTTCCCGCTGTGGCTGTCAGAAACCTCTGTAATGTTAATAGAATGCGATACGTTTGCCATTTCCGTCTCAGGTTGATCTGACAGAAGTACGAAATATATCTGGGGTTGCCACCCAAGGTGCTGTAATGGGGTGCTGGGTGACAGAATACATGCTCAACTACAGCATGGACGGTGCCATGTGGGAAAGATACGGCAATGACAGCGGACCACAGGTAAAATACATGCTCACAATGTGTATGTACATAAGAGGCACCTTCCGCGCCTTTAGACAGTGACAAAGTGCTAAAAAAGGATCAGTGCCAAATTATAAAGTACAATTTGGTTGAAGGCAAGAAACGAGGTTTCATTCTCGTCCCCACAGTCAAAAAAACTTCGTAAAATAAGCAATGGCTTATAGACGACCATACCTGGCTTTCCTTTCTTGATATTCAAGTTACTGAGAAATCCCGCTTGCTGATTCGTTTTTTGACTCTAGCACTTTTTGATAAGTCATGTTAAAACAGGACTTACTAGTGTGCTTCACTATGGATTATTTTCCTGTTGATTCACAGGTTCTCAAGGGAAACTTCGACGAGGTTACAGTACATAAGAACATGTTTGATCGGCAAATCAATGCTCGTTATGTTCGTTTCAATCCGCGAGCCTGGACACCACTTGGACAAATTTGCATGCGCGTGGAAATTTATTTGTGCCAAACTTATCAAGGTGAGTTCCTTTGAATCCACGTTCAGTTTCTCCTTACAAAATAGACGTAAGGTCACTATTTAACCAACAGATATTGTCTGTAGGTAACTCCAAATTATAATACTATTTCTCCTTACAATATTAATGTCAATTGAGAATAAAAATTAGCGATAGTAGTTTCGAAGGACGTTTCGATGACACACTCATCATTTTCAAATTCGTATAACTAAAAGAAAGATTCTTGTGAGTTCCTTATATAATAAAATGCGTGTTGAAGTCTTGTTGCGTGTGATTAGAAATACAATGTGGAATGTAGAGGGTGTTAATTAGGTATATAGTTTTGCTTTGATTGAGTCAGATTGAGTGTTCATTTTAGCTAGGTTTCTTGTCTTCGATAAAGAGCATTTCGTAAATTAAGCATTCCAGCTTTCCGCGGCATTTCTCAAGAATGGTGAATTGTTTCTGAAGGTCTTTGTTCCTCTGATTGTGAGCGTCGCGCAAGTGTTTTCCAATAGCAGAGTGCTTGTGTTCCTCAATGCGCTGAAAAAGGTGTCGGCGTGTATATCCAACATAATCTGCATCACACAGATCACCTCTAAACTCGTACACAACGCATTGTTGATTTATTAACGGTGGTTTGGCTTCTGCTACTTTGATCTCATCGGCAATTTTCTTACATGTAAACACTGGGCGCAGATCGCTGTTTATTTTCTTTCCAAGATCGGAAAGCTGTCTTCGTACAGTGTCAGCTGATCTTTGCACACTTGCTTGAACATCACGAACTTGCTCTTGATTTTGCGACTCGATGAATCTAGTTATAGTGGAATTAATGAGCCTTTCAGGGTACTTCAGTTTTAAGAAGATCACTTTCAGGTTATCGCATTCTTCAGCAAATAGATCAGGTGAGGATGAGAGACGGTGGGCACGGTTTAACATAGTCATTAGAAGGGATCGTTTCTATCTGGCGTCAACATGACTTTGATAGTGGAGAAGGAGGCCTTTGTTTGTTGTTTTGCGGTAGACACATGTTTTCAGCTGTTTACCAATCTTTATGAGTTCCATTCTGATGAAAGGTAGTTTGTTGTTGTTTGCTACTTCCACCGTAAAGCTGATTGACGGGTGGGCTTCGTTTAATGTTGCCAGGAAAGCTGTAGCAGTTGGGATATCTTTTACCGCGGCTAAGGTGTCGTCCACGTACCTCTTATAAAAAGAGGGCAACTTATTCTCGCTTTCGAGCTTCTCCTCGATAAAACACATAATGTGTTCGCCATAAGTGGCCCTAGGGGTGACCCCATCGCTACACCGTCAATTTGTTCGTAAAGACTGCCGTTGAATTGGAACAGTTGATGTTTGGTAGCCACTCTTAGAAGCTCAACAAGGTCGTCTTGGGTGATGTTAAGGTTATGTGTCTCATTAAACCAATTCTGAGTGAAGGCCTTGTTCGCAAGAATCTGTATTGTTTCTTCCAGGGGCACGTTCGTGAACAACGCTGATACGTCGTACGATACCAAAATATCGTCCTCGTTGAATTGCAGTTCATGGATCTCTTCAGCAAACTGGAACACGTCAGAGATGGTGTAGTTGTTAACTGACAGGGGTTTCAGTTTCTCGTCAAGCCATTTCGCAAGAGCGTAGTTGTATCTCCCCGTGGCAGATAGAATGGGTCTCATCGCCAGCCGCTCTTTATGCGTCTTGGGCAGGCTATAGAGATGTGCTAATCTAGACCCTTTCTGGCAGACAGTATCAGCAATGTGTTTTGGAAGAATTCTCCGAACTACAGAAGCAAGATGTTTTTCTTTCTCCAGTAACGGGTGATAATGCTTTGGTGGTCTTCCCCTTGTTCTAGGTCTCTCCAAGGGTACTGACTTGAATTTCGTTTCATCGTTGATAAGCGAACGTAGTCAGATTTGTCCATGACGACAACACCTGACCCTTTGTCCGGTCTTGAGATTACAATATCATCTCGTTTCTTCAGCTGGTTGATAGATCTCACTAGTGCCTTAGGCGGTCTTGGGCCTTTGCGTTCGATGTGATTCAGCGCAATCGACCGGAGTGTCGCCGCGGCTAATTCTTTCCTATCATCACAAAGTGTTGGTTCGAGTCGCCAGTAGGCCTTTGCGAAGTTGGCTTGGACCTCCATGGCAGATATTTGGCGTTGAGGTGTCGGCGATACACACGCCGACACCTTTTTCAGCGCATTGAGGAACACAAGCACTCTGCTATTGGTAAACACTTGCGCGACGCTCACAATCAGAGGAACAAAGACCTTCAGAAACAATTCACCATTCTTATAAGAAATGCCGCGGAAAACTGGAATGCTTAATTACGAAATGCTCTTTATCAAAGACAAGAAACCTAAACGGAACACTCAAGCTGACTCAATCAAAGCAAAACTATATACCTAATTAACACCCTCTACATTCCACATTGTATTTTTAATCACATGCAACAAGACTTCAACACGCATTTTATTATATAAGGAACTCACAAGAATCTCACTTTAGTTCTACGAATTTGAAAATGATGAGTGAGTCATCGAAACGTCATTCGAAACTACTATCGCTAATTTTTATTCTTAATTGTTTATCCAAAACCTCCGTTTTTGGAATATTAATGTCCACAGTCATAAACGAGAAGCAAAAACATCTTTTGTTTGTTTGTTCCTTTACGAAATCAAATGGAAAGGTTCTCTCACTAGAAGTAGTAGGGAAAGGTTTGTCGACAGGAAAAAACTGAAACTAGGACTTTGAAGTTTAACCACGTCAAACTGTTTTAATTAATGTGTCTCGCACAATACAGCCGGTGTGATTATGGTATCATTCAATTGAACTTTTCTTGTCCTTTAGGATGCCCGTGTCCAGACCGAATACCAAGCACTTATAGAACAGTGACGTCACACCAAATACCTTCTGTTGCAAGCGACATCACATCAGCTACCAAAATAAACACGTTTACACGACCCGACAACGAGCTCTTTGCAAACAGCGTCAGGGAACTTTATTCAGCAGGACTTAGAAACACAGCGAGTTTCACTATGTGGATATTAATCCTGGCTGGGTGGCTATTTAAGTCAAATGATGTATAGCGGGCATCGTACAAACAGATGTCACTCTCATCGTTGGTCTGCCTCACCGCCAGAGGTCATTTTTATTCGCTTCTAAAGCGCAGTTCTGAGCGTGACCATCAGCTTTTCGAACGTTTTCTGACAACTGGTGATGAGGCAAATAAGAAGTGCCGTGAGGCTGGCTCAGCTGCTTGCTTCTGGTACCTTTCAATTATATGAAGCTCTATAGTTTACAATTTCTTTTCAGATTTGCGTTCTACAGTGCCGCCAAGGAACCTAAAGAGTTTCAAATGTCAGTTTGAGTTCTGTTGGATGTCGTCATATTTATCATTGACACCAAACTCGTATTATTGGTAGGCGAAATAAAAACGATCATACGCTAAGCAAATATCTAGCAAATAAACTCAACTTGCCGAGTTAGAATCGAGTTCAAGTTGGGTGGAGTGAACGAAGGATATAATAATTGAAGGTCGCCTATTTATCAACACTTCTCCCTTGTTCAGTAAGTAAAAGTGCAAGCAGACGGCCATTTTCCCACCCACCTTAACGATTCACATCTCATTCAAGGAGCGATGAAGCACAAAGAACAAGACAAAAAAAAAGACAGTCAATCACATAACGGCTTATATTTGTACTAGATTAGAGGTAATTAAAAAAGTACAAAACTAAGAATAAATAAGTGTAAAAATAAATACCCTACTTTTTAGTGAATTGTCGAAAAGTTGCAGTATCTAAAGAACTTTCAGATAATACTATGTTAACTACCTGTAAAATAAATAAATGAAACGACACTGATTTCGTTTTGTCAGTTAAGGAAAGGAATTGAAGTCCCAGGGGAAAATTACGGGCAGTAACTTATTTAGGTCACAGCAAGTTACAGAAATAACATTTGTGACTCTCGTAAAGCGGACACCTCCTCGAGCATTTCACAGGAGAGGTGTCCACATCTGTCTCGTTACAGCAGTTGTCGTTCTCTCGCACACTACTTTCAACAACAAACCGCGGTACCGAGTGTGTTTGACTGTAGTTACATTGATATATCCGCAAAGTGTAAGGTGGAATTAACACATGCGTTTTATGGCTGTTCCGTGACGTAAGTTTGTGAAGTTTGTCATTTATGCGAATTCATCTTGTTTCCTTGTGCGAAAGTCATTAGTAAATGGAAACAATCACCAAGTATTATTGTGTTATCTAACAGTCACACCACAGCCTTGCCTGGCTAACCAAATCACATTCAAAGCATACGCGTCCCAGTCCCCATTTTTTCTCACAAGCTCGTGAATACTCGCGTGCTAACCTCGCCGCTCATCGGGTTCGTTTAGTGAACTAGGTTCAACGTACACTGGACAACGCGTTATCAAGGACACCATCCTCCGTTTCTTTTTTATATCAGTCTAATCTGTACGAAATAACTTTTTTTTTTAGAAAAATTCAGTTTTTACAACAGCGGCCGCGGGATCTTTCATGTAATCCTCAGCAAACTTTATAATCTGTTGGGAGTTGATCTGGTCGAGCCGCGCCTGTACTCTAGTCCCCAGTCCCTTCAGTTCTTCGACAGGAGGGTAAAACGCGGCATGTTGATGGTCGTCAGACCGGATAATACACAGGCGAGGATAGTGGTATAACGCAGCCGGAAGGTCGTCGGATCGTCTTCCTAAATAAAAAGATGTACTACTGTAAAAGTCCGAAAAAAATTAAACTTTGTAGCTGTCAGTAGGCAAATCCCAAGTGAGTGACTCCCAAATCAAACCGAACTTTTTGTTTAGAAAGACAGAGGGAACCGCGATACAGTTCATACTGTGTACTACCTTGTGCATATAGTCCTGGTAGTGACTACCACACACTCAGTTTCACCAATTTGTTTTGAAGCGTTACAGTCGAACCTCACCTTACAGGCACACTTTAATATGACCATCTCATTATTGACCCGACCACTTTTCCATGTAAAAAACTGACCCCTTAAACCCGGCCAACGGCCACATGAGGTTGAACACGAGTAACCATTTTCAACTCGAAAAAAAAAAACATAAAATAAACGCAATCACCTCTTATGTCATGTAAGACACAGCGTAAAAGGTACACATTAAACCAACAAGATACTTTTCTTATCTAGTACACAGGCATGGCTAACCTTACTGACTTAGTTTGTGAGTCCGAACACTTGGTGAACACGGCCAAATTTACTTGGTCAGTTGGTGGCCCCATTAACGGGTTTCCACCATATAAGGGTTTAAGTGTTTAAGCTATTTGCCTTAAAAATACAACTCGTTACCTCTTTATACGTGCACCTGTGTGCGCCAGGTGCACGTTTCTCGAAAGCCTTAAAATTCAACCCTAAAAGCCATTTCTTAAGGTAAGAAACGTTGAACTTCTAGCAAAGTTTCTTGCTTAGAAGCTCCTTTGTTTAGAGATACGGTGTGAATTATCATGTCCAAATCGGCCCGAAAACGTTCGGGGCTTTCAAGAAACGCACAATCCGTAAGCGGTTGTTATTGAGGAAAATAATAACGCGGGGATTACTCAATCTACGACGGTGTACATAATATTTTCATGCTAGAGAAAATCGGAGAAAAGAGTCGGCCTAAAACTGACAGCGATATTCTTACCAAAAGCGTGTTTGGCATGGTAGTCCTGGGGTACAAATCTGCTCGCCCAGTGGCCGAATTCCTCAATATCCAGTGTAACAAACACCATCTCACGGTACAGAGTGTAAGCTGACTCAGTCAGCTCCTGAAAGTACAAGACAGTTTTAAATGGAGTACCAACTGCAGCGTTGTAAAGTAACACTATTTTACTGTGGAGAGTGTAAGCTAATTTTGCCAGCTCCCGAAAAGTGAACGACAATTAAAGATACGTTTGTTATCGAGTACCAGTTGAAATATTGTAGACACTTATAAAAACCGCTCATCTGTGCAGGGTATAAGCTGACTTTGGCCAGCTCCTGAAAGTTTTATAAAGTTTAAAAGGTTGATGTGGTTATTATGGAGTACCAACTGGGATATTATACTGACACCGTTTTACTGTGAAGGGTGGGAGCTGACTTTCCTAGCTCCCGAAAAGTGTATGTGTTAAAGATAATTAGTTTATAATGGATTATTATGGAGTAATCAATTTAAGCTGTTTTGTCTCCATAGCTTATGTTCGGAACTGAAAGTTACTTTTTTGTATGAAATTTCTCTCGGCTAGACGCGCGGCCGTAGGATGGGTCCGAATTAGTTTTCAGGGGCTTGAACCCCCCGATTATTGTGGTCAACTCAGAGATTTTCCATGTGCTCGCTGACGTTTTTCGCTCGATAAAGTTTGTTTTGTAGTTCGTTTAGCGTTGTGTTAGAAAATAAATCGCTTCACCTTATAAAAGGAACTGCCCTTGGTGATGTTGTTTTTATGTGCAAGCGCCAATAAAATCGGCAAATTGTGTGCAAATGGTTCAAAGCTGGCATCCTCCTCAGAACTGAAAAAAAAAAGTATTCAAATTCTGCCGCTTGGAGAGACAGAAACTATCAATGAACAAACAAACAAATAAACAAACAAACAAAAGAATAAATAAAAGTTCGCTAAGGCAAACGTGTGGATTCATCTTTACGTCCCGAGATCCTGTTCTTCAATAATACATTGGCGGGAATTTTGCTTTCCTTTGCAGCTTTCACGTATAGCTTATCTTTGTGCTCTTTTTCTCAGTGCTTGAAATTTCTACACGCAATGTTCGTTTTGGTTAAGGACGCTTGACTTGTCGTCAAATTCAACCGAAAAGATAACTCTTATGTTAGCGCTGATAGTTCAGTTGTAGCAAGTATTTTTGAGAAACCATGAAACCAGTAAACGAGTGTCTCCAGAAGCGTGCCGCTCGTTCGTACACTGTGTTAATTCAATTGACCTTATCCCGCAATAAGAATAAACAGAATAAGTCCCACTTGGCTCTCTCTCACACGTTAATTGGCATTTGAGCTACTGAAATATTATTCTGCTCGCGAATTCTTCAGTTTCTCTCAGTCTTTAGACGCAAGAACTGGGGTCATCGATTTCCCAACGCTTCGTCCTTTCAAAGAGTTAACAAGAGTGTAATTTTAAAGACGACTCGATCGAAATCCCCGATTTATAAACAGAAATCAACTAATTTTTAACTGGCTTTACTGACTCTTTCCTGCAGTTCAGATCAGGACTAGCCAAACATAAGGACAAGGATAAGGATAATTTATTTAACGTCAGGAACACAGGGAGTGGTTGCCCAATCTGCCGAGCCAGGGGCTCATGATACAACATGCCGATGAAAACTCCGTTTATAGTATTTTTTTAAAGAGACCACGGCTTTGCAGAATGAAAAAACACGTTTCGGTTTTAAAATCAGTGTCAACTGGTATCGATTGATTTTCATCGACTGCATACGCCGAAAAAACAGGTAACCTTCATTTTCCAAACATGGTAGGATACCTGGCCGAGTCTCTGACTTGAAGACAGTGATACCAGGAAAATGCCTTATAATGTTTCATATGTTGTTATTAACTCTTCTATCCTAAAAACAAGCCATTACTAGACCGTACAGTAGTTCCAACTTTTGGGTCTATGGAAAGAAAAAAAATCCTACAGTGTGACCAAATAATTGCTTTCAAATGACGGAGCTGTACTTCACTACGATACTGTTATAATTTGTAACCCCAAAGAAGTTTCAGCAATTTTTTACTCCTTGGGAGCTAATGAAAGAAGAGTAACGTCTAACTAAACAGCAATCAAGAACTGACCCTAACTTGGTGTGAAAAGCAGCTGAAGTCATGTGGAGAACTGGCAGTCTGCGATGGTCAAGAACAAAACGCACAGCGACATCTGTGCATCTTGTGTGGTCGTGTTCACATTTGAAGTTCTTTGGCAAGTCGTATCTAGAATGACAAGTCACACCATCTCACATCATTAGCTCTACTCACTTCAAATGCTGCTTGCTCGCTTGCTTGTTCTTATGATTGAATGACTGATTGTTTGATTGATGATAATGACAGATTGATTGAATGATCGACGATCAAACGAATAATCCAGTTTTGAGTTCACCAAGATCGCTGAACAAAAATACCAAAGACGCATTTTTACAGGATTAGTCTCAAATAAAATATGCACAAACACCAACAGGAAAATGCTGAATCCTAAAATAAAACAATATACGGAGCATTGTGAATAGTTAATCTTCTCACTGGTATTTGTGAATATTTTACTTCTGGGATTGAGACTAACTCCGTAAAAAAAATCGCCGTTTGTCTTTTTGTCCAGAGGTCTTGGAAACTTACCTGTGTATGTGGTGAAACATGTGCAGCTTAGAGTCCCTTTGATTGTTGATTGTATATTCAATATTTCGACCCAACTGGAATACTTTAACTCTGACACCATCGCTTCTTTCAAGCTCGAGCTACAAAAAAAAAAAAAAAAAAAAAAAAACCGCTAGACGGATTAACAAAAGCAAACTAAAGAAACACGGACAAAAAAAAGTTAATAAGTAGATATATAAAATATTAGTTGGGAGGATTTGAAGATTTGAATAACAGTAGTAGTGTAGTTAGATTCTCTGCTTTCCTGCCTCCTTCAAGAACAGTGCTTTTGTCTGACATTAAATACACATGACAGTGTCTTTTCACATGTCTAATTTCCGACACAGGCTTCGTTACTTTCGGGTAGCAAAAAGTGTAATGTTAATCAGCAGGTATATAGGCCAAGTTCAACTGATAAAATGGTAAATAACTTTGATATACAAGGCAATTAGTACATTGTTCTTTGCAGTCTTAGTCTATCCATCAGTAAAGGTACCTGCAATCTTATCAGGTATTTTACTACACAGCATGAAGTACCTGTAATTCCCAATAGTCTAGTTTATAGCGGGTCAAGTTATTTTTGAGGGTTTTACTTTCGAGGGTAGTTACTTTCAGGGCGTTAATACTTTCCGGTTCGCCATTGCTGGCGAGTCTTGGCAATCCAGTCATGAGCACCTACACTCCCGTCATGTAGTGACAACTCTTACCTGTGACAACACCAAGTCCTGTTCCTTCGCTTTTACTTTGCTACCGTCATCAACAACATCCCTGGTGTATGTAGCATAGCACGGAACTCGACCAAACAGAAGCTCGCAGATAAGTTGAAAACAGTGAAAAGGATACCATTTATTTAAAAGACTTGGGGCTAGAAATCGGCGAGCTAAGGTCCGAGTGTAAACAGTACCAACTAATCTGACATCAACATCCTGCAGAAAAAGAAACAGACAAATAAATAAACAAGTAAATAGATTAATATTTAGACATCAACTAGTGAGGACTGTTGAATGTTGAACAATGGACCAACCGAACGATAGATGGCTGGCCGGCTGAATGTCTAAGTCACTGATGCATGCCTGCTGCAATTTCTTGTTTCTCATATTTGTACTGTTCTACACGAAAAAGAACGCAGCATATAAACATAAGGAAAAGCTATTTAATGATTTACAGTTAAATATAAATTATATGGCGCAAGAAAGATGAAAACAAATACCATGTCCGGAATAGAATTGAACAGGAATGATGTGTCCACAGCAGGCTGACTAACACCGGATAACCACTCGAGCACAAGTTTTGTCTATTTAAAAATAAATAAATAAATAAATAAATAAATAAATAAATAAATAAATATCCTAAAGGGCTGAGGGTACGATAATTTTGTTGGTTTTTGAGTTTTGCATGCTGCTATGTCACTCTAGGTGTAAAACACTCATTGCTTACTGTCATGGGAAACGTTTCATTGCACCGTAGCTGACTGTCTGGAAAACATTCAAGAAACAATTGAAACAAGCTTAGAGGATGTTCAGTAAATGCCCTAAACTAATTTGTTTGTTTGTTTGTTCCTTTGTTTTTGTCAAGGTTTAAAATCACAAAGAATTTTCTGCCTCTGTCAGCAGTTTGCCTTGCAACTCAAATGATGTTTGATCAAGCAAACAAAAGAAATTGATCAGAGGTTCTTTCACTCAAGTTACTTGGTCCATTAATGACCAAAGGTTAAACGATAGGCACGTTTTGCTGAAAAGGTGGTCTTCACTAGAAAAAGAAAATGGTACAAAGCACTTTTACAAACATGAAACCAGTTCCAAATGCCAAACGTTCTGAGTCAGACATAGAAAACAGAGCCCCCAGTGGTGGTGGAGAGTGCTTTGTGGTGAATGCAGAGTGTATAAACCAAGCAAATGAGCGCAAATTTCTACAATTTCAGCTCAACATAAAGCGTGAACAGTAGAGACTGAAACGTCCTTGCAGCTCTCTTCAAGTCTGGGTTGGTACGACGAACATAATACTTTCTCACAGGCAACAAACAGACACCACTAAATTCTTTCATGCCAACTACGAAGCTAAAACGGCGGATCGTAGTTCTTCAGGAAAACAACTTCTCACGTGACAAGCGAGGAAAGCATCCAGCGAGTAAGTGTCAAGTAAGGGCAAGTACTCTTTCTCTTCTCGTGCTGATAGTATTTCTCACGTCTTGACAGCAATGAACGAACTCTACTTACTTTACGAATTCACACGTATACAGAGTTAGTTTCGGTTTTCCTTTCTACTTTCAAACTAAACCGAATTATTCATTTTGGCACAGGAACATTCTAATTTCCCACCAGTTTGACCGAGTCAATTCGAACACGAGAAAAATGTTTATGTATTTTCCGCTGGTATACAGATCATTAGCAGGTTGTATTTGTGCTATTGTAGTACACGCCTTTAGGCGTGTCTCCAGGGAATCTGTGATTGGATAGTTCTGGTATTTAAGGTTCTGCAAGAGTTAATCGATTCCTCTCGCTCCCGCTTTCCACTCTGGCGTTTGCTTTTGATATCCCGCCCACCCACCCGTTCAGAGTTTATTTCCAGAAATTTTCTTCATGCTTATGCTTGTTTGTTTGTTTATTTTGCGTGTGTGCCTGTTTTAGGCCGTCCAGAATACGCTGCAAATCCCAACCGTTGCTACCGGTGCAATCGCTCAGGACATTGGGCTAAGGACTGCAGTTTCATAGTGGACTTTAAGTATTTTCACGCAAACGCGTTGGAGCATGGGAGGAAAACTAATTCTTTATTGGGTAGTAGTAGATTCGATGGACAGGTTTTAGCTTTGCTTATGGTTGTTCCTAGTCTTGTTTCGCTTTCATAGCAAGAATTTGAGTTGTTGTTTTCCGTTTTTGATCATCGTTTTGTGTGCCTTCTTTTTCCTTTAGTGGAACTTAGAAATACGGGACGCTTGTCATCAAAAGTTAACAGCGAGAGGGGGCACTGGCCCGAGTTGATATTGGACAGAAAGTTGTTGGCGCTTGCCATCATGGCCCTAGTCTCCGAGTCTTGTTTCGTTTTTATAGCGAGAATTTGAGTTGTTGTTTTCCGTTTTCGATCATCGTTTTGCGTGCCTTCTTTTTTCTTTAGTGGAACTCAGAAATACGGGACGCTTGTCATCGAAAGTTAACAGTGAGAGGGGGCACTGGCCCGAGTTGTTATTGAACAGAAAGTTGTGGGCGCTTGCCATCATGGCCCTGCTCTCCGAGTCTTGTTTCGTTTTTATAGCGAGAATTTGAGTTGTTGTTTTCCGTTTTCGATCATCGTTTTGCGTGCCTTCTTTTTTCTTTAGTGGAACTTAGAAATACGGGACGCTTGTCATCGAAAGTTAACAGTGAGAGGGGGCACTGGCCCGAGTTGATATTGAACAGAAAGTTGTGGGCGCTTGCCATCATGGCCCTGGTAGGAGGGCAACGCTCTTGGACTCTAGGGTTTTTGTACTATTTTGTGCTATTTTATAGGGTACACGTTCTTCTATTATCGTTATTCTTTTCTCGTTGCAGATGTTTGATGCTGATAGTCACTGGAATCACCTACCCGCTAGGGTCAATCCAGACTTGAAGGACTTTCCCTCGACGTTTTTCAGATCTAAAGCCGACTCCACAGTGAAGAAATATAAGAACGAGATTCTAAAGTTCACTGACTGGTGTAATTTGTCCAATGTTCGGCCAGTGCCTCTTTTTCCCTTCTCTAGCGTGCTCATCACCTTGCAATAAGCTATAACTGTGTCTGTTAAATATTGTTACTTGTCGAATAAACGTCAGTTTGGATTGCCTGAGCATCCACCCATCAAGCTGTTGTGATTATGTTTTCTACAGTATTTAAGCGGAAAATATTTTACGTTCGTTTGAGCGTAGCGAATTAGAACGTAAACTGAGAAGCAAGCGGGTTTTGACATCAGCTTAATAAAACTTATTTTCTCCTACAGACGCAGATCAATGCGAACTGGATTTAAACATTTCGGTGCTGTTCGAAAGCAAAGCAAACGAATTTTGAGATACAGCATTTAGAAGCCGAGAACCTAACTTGGCAGATTTGGCGACGGCTAAGTTGTTGGCTTTAAATCTTTGATGCAAGCAGAGGCACCAAGTGCGGACCGGAAGTTTACACACTGAACACGTCCCCATTACAACCACAGTGCACACTTTACACTAAAAATCAACAAGATTGTCATTGAAGCCTTACACTTGGTAAAATGATGTGCTGTTTGGTCTTTCAAATCTTTGGAAAGGTACTTTTCCGACTTAATAGCCTCTTATCGTTAAATGCACTAACACTTACTACTACAGGCCCGTGATAGTCCAGTCTGAGGTATGTGGACTGGGAACTAGAACAGCTCTCTACTGCTGACCAGCTAAGACTGCGGAATGCAGTGAGGGTTGGGTAGCCAGTGATGCCATACCGCTGACATGTCTGTGGATCAGATGAGCAGTTGTGTATAAACAAAGAAGCACCTGCAAAGAAAACAAAACAAAAACACCATACCGTAAATGGCAAAACTACGACACTAGAAAATATTATACAAATTAACAACTTGTCAGACACAGTGTAACATTATGTACAACATTACATGCAATGAAATCGCAACATATCCACCCCTGAAATCAAGCATGAAATTGCTACACAAATACTATCATGTTCCACTGTTGTAATTTTAGGGGCGGGCAGAATGCACTAGCATTCACATGCAACTAAAGCTTGACTTTCATTTTTTGTGTCTAAGCCCTTTTTTAATGAACTGGCTTTCTAAAACCAGCACTCCTTAAAGACTCTCTGTCGACCACAATGCAACGCGCGTCTAAACGGAGGTTTCGTGGACCACGAAACCCCAAAGTTTTGCGTCGGCATTTGAAGGCTGTGGAAATCTGCCTTCATCCAAGTCATCCTTCCGTAGAATGGATAGAGATTTTCTTATGAAGCTATGAAATTTATCAGGGAACTATTGGAGCAGTGTTGATTTAAAAAATGTTTTATTCTTCGGGTCACAAAAGCGACATTCGGACACTCGATGTTTCGCACAGCTCTCAACCGACAAGCGAGACTACGCAGAAAGTTTTTATTTATACCTCATATCAGAATAATGTGACTATGGACGATCCAGTGAGTTCATAGGGAAAAATAACAGAATTGTTATGGTTATGTGGAACTAAATGTGAGTGAATATCAAACTGACTACAGTAATAAATGTTTCTGTAGATCGGACGTGACTGAGTATTCAACAAACACCGCGGGTGACAAATCGCGGTTTTGCAACCGTTAGTGATAAAATAAAGTAATGTCAATTGCTTTTACTCTACACGCCTTTCGAAATTTTAAAGAGGGGTATATTAAGGTATAAGTGCTGTTGAACATAAATGAATGAGAGAACTCATGACCCGATACACTAAAACCCAAATGCGCTATGTCAATTTGAAAATATTTCTCTGACTGCGTGACGTGTAATGGCAGTCAACGATGAATCTTATTTTATTACAGTCATCTGCAAGACTTATAAACCATAAAATTTAGCTCTTTCTATTGACAAGACGTGACATAACGAAGTGAACACCTTCATTTCCTTTCTTGGCTGCTAAAGGGCTCAAATCTAGCCATTTTATCACAATGTTCTCTCTCCAAAGGAATCAAAACATAAACAAACGCGCGCATTGCATTGTAGTCGACAGAGAGTCTTTAAAAAGAACTTACCACGATACGCAAACAGTATATGTAACCACTGCTTGTTTTTTGTTTGTTTTTGAAGTCCATATTTTAAATACAGATGGTGCTGCACCCACACATTAAATGCATTCTTATTCAAGTCTTGGCAGGATACTGGAACTTTCACCAATTTATCTCCAGAAAAATAACAAGAAATTCTGAAGAATTTACAGGTGGCGGATAGTCTCTCACCGCGCCCCCTCCCCTTTTCCTAAGGATAAAAGGTTTCCTAAAAAAAAAAACTTTAGTAGTTCGTGGTTTCTGTGACTTGTTATGAACAATTTGCACTTCCGGTATGTAAGGAATTAAATGTATGTAATCGTATTACCGGAGAATGTCCGGTATTTGACAGGTTGATTAACTGATAAAATCAATAGAAACTTGAGAACTTTCTCGATTAGTGACCTCTGTACGAGTTCTTTACCGTGATATCGTGAAGTAAGACCCCAAGGCATTAACGACAAATGCTTCAGCCTTCAGGCAAGGGCTCCATTTGGATCCTAATGACACGAGTGCAGGCTACCTGGAATCTAGAATCTATTGTTTATATGACAGCGATGCAATTGTCGTTCAAAGGTCATTATTTACGTCATTATAACAGCAAAGCCATTGTTCAGAGGCCGCACCACCCCAAGAAGACTAAGTGAACTGACGGACGACTACTAGCGACGAAAATGAAAAACAAAAAAAAACGTCCATTTTATGAGTCGGAACGACGTGCGTATACGCACGACCGCCGCCTAAAAATACTTATAATTTAAACTCTACCGCAATGGTTGCATGTTTGTAAATATGCCATATTCCTAAATTTAACTTTCGATTTTTGTCCTAAAGAGTAGCCTGCCTGCCTACAGGGCAAAAAATAAAAAAATAAAAAATAATAATAATTATAATGATTTCTTCTTATGCGCTAGTCCTCCAAATACACACCTATATACTTGGCATCTAATGATATCTGCTCAATTGTTGGCATAACCTTAACACAGTAGCTACAGCCATCTATGAGAAACACAACCTGCACAAAATGGAAAACAAAACAATGTTGCAAATCAATAACATACCATTCACAGGAAACCGACTAAAAGCCAAAAATAAATAAGAGTTACTTTTCTGACCACTCTCCACGGAATGTGGTAAGGATAGTTGCTCTCACAAAAGTATGCAGCAAATTAATGGCAAAGTAGTCACACTTTTGAATGACGGTGAACATTTATGATATGCTGTACTTCCATCTAAGAGTTTCATGGCTCCCTTGGATAGAGGGGTCAGCTCTACTCAAAGTTGGCAAAATTCCATTCATCATAACATTAACCCTCATGTGTTGACCAGGGCCCGGTTGTTCGAAAGCCGGTTAACGCTAACCTGGGATTAAAATTTCACCAAGAACCCTGTTTCTCTTATTTCACGATTTCTTTGTTACCAATGCGTCTTCGATCCTGTTCCACTTAGTACCTTGTCGCTTTTTTCTTGTGCTTTCGCCTTGTCGTCCAATTTAATTTGCTGGAGACCAAAGGAAATGTACCGTCGCGCTGAAAATCAGTGTCACGGTTGCGGCATTTATCATTTTCAAAGGCCTGATCTAATTTGTGAAACATCAGCAAGCGACCCTTCCAGTCCGCCATCAACGAGATTTCCATGCTCAAGAGAAAAATCGAGCAGTCAGAAACGTCGTTAGTCACACTTCAGGCCCACACAGACAAGGGCACATGCCCAAGAGACTCGCGCTATGTCGCAAAAGCAAACATCACTCCTGACGAGGAGTTTAAAACAGAAATACACTCCAAAAAGAGAGAGGCACACTAACCAAGTTTCATCATCGCCGCGTTGAACGCAGCAATGATAAGTTGCGAAGAGCGAAATCTGTTAAATGTAGGTCAAAGAGAGACACTGATCGGGTTTAGCATAACGCCACATGCTCAGTCAAACAGTAGTTAATCTTCTTCACTCTTCTATCACTTGAGTGGAAAAGATACATCGATGGCATATTCTCGCTGTGGAATGTTGACAAAAAGGAGATAAAAGAGTTTATTGTCCTAGCAAATAGTCACCACCCGACCCAATTAAATTTACGGCTGAAATCTCAGACAAAGAAATAAACTTCCTGGATACCACTCTTTTCAAAGGCGAAAGATTTACAAGCAAGCAATCCTTAATATCCGCACACATTTTAAGCCCACAGGAACTTTGCACTACACTCACTTCTCTTCCTGCCACTCACCAGGGGTTAGAAAAAGGTTTATCAAAGGCGAAACTAAGTCTTCAAACTATTCAGCGAAATCTTTCGTTGAGAATATCAACCAATTCAAAACACGCCTCCGTGCAAGAGACTACCCCAAAAGTCTAGTAGAAAGAATGATGTCCGAAGTCAAATTCAGTGAAAGGAAGTCGGCACTTCAACAATGAGAGACAATGCGGAAAAAATTCACACTCTTCCTTTCGTAAAAACGTTCGTAAGAACATCCTTATGAGCAAATGGCACTTAATTAAAAATCAACCATTGCTAAGAGAAATATACCAACACATTAGCACGAGCATATGAGCCGCGTTTGGCCTGTCAACACTTTATTCCATACTTGGGATAGCCGTTCATTCTTGTTGACAGCCGGCTAAAAAACAGCCTTGAGAAAAAAAGCCGTCAAATTCAGGCTGAAAGCTCTGATTTTATTTTGAACCCTGACATGGGTTCACTGGATGGGATGGAGTATTACTACTCCCACCCCCCCCCCCCCCGGATGGGATGGGATGCCAGTCTGTCACAGGGTAATACTTTAAAACATTTGGCTGGTACTTTGGGCCCTGCTCTCTGCCTGCACCTTTCTAAGGCAACAAAAACAATGTTCATCCTCATCCAGATCTGAGGTGCATAAATGGGTACTAGCAAACCACCTTGCAACGATTAAGAATCCCATCCTGGGTGGACTACATTGTACTTGCTGCAGGCTACCGAAACCAGGTTAAACCGATTAGGTGTGAACACAAGAACGGCCATAATGAAAAGTAGAAACAGACCTACCAGTGCTACTGAAAACAACTTAGAAGACTGTTTCCTTGATAAGGCATTGTATGATTTCACTGGTCCAACCGACTGCTCTATTAATGAAGCCCACGTCTTGTCATTCACATAGTTGAACTGAAGTATTTTTGGCCTGACATTCACATGAAGATTGACCTATTCAATACATTCACAGCAAACAAAATTTTTGTTAAGGTTGTTCTGTTATCATTAACTGCGATGGTCGTCATCATTTCATATTTCATACCATAACAAATATGCGAATTTGGCAGTTGCTAACTGTCCTAAGTGGGGTACTCCCATGGGGTACTCCCAGATATGTACTGCCCAGATATGAACTGCCAAGTAGAAATTCTACTAAGGATCCTACAGGATTTTGGTGGACTTAGCTTGTGTACATCAGAGGGTAAAATTACTTTCAATATTCCAGAGAGTGGTTTTACTCCAAAGGTTAGTTTTACCTTTCATACTCCAGAGGGTTGTTTTACCTTTCATACTCCAGAGGGTTGTTTTACCTTTCATACTCCAGAGGGTTGTTTTATCTTCCATACTCCAAAGGGTGGTATACCTTCCATACTCCAGAGGCTGGTTTTACCTTCCATACTCCAAAGGGCAGAGCTATCTTCCCTACTCCAGAGGGTAGAGTTACCTCCCATACTCCAGAGGGTGGTTTTACCTCCCATACTCCAAAGGGTAGAGTTATCTTCCATACCGTGTGAAATGTACGTGATATGTGCATTACAATATTACCATATCTTTTAAACATGGAGCAAACAGTGAACGAGGTTTCTCTTTAACATGTTCTTTGGAGTTTTAAAACAAATGCTGCAAAACCATAATATTAGCAAATATCAAAGCAGAAGAGTAAATCCCATCCAGAATGCAGCTACCATTAATGCACTAAATGGAATGCACTACCATTAATGTGTCAACCAAAATGCACTACCAATGTGTCAACCAAATTCAACTCAACATGCAGTGGACCTAATAAAATGAAATAAATCATCAGATGTAAAAAACCAACAGGAATGAGGGCATAGCTGTAGCTGAGGAGAGGTCTGATAATCAACCCACCTTAGCTTTCCATGAATGAGGAGGTAATGCTGGCCCATACACAATGTCACTCTGAACAAAATTATTGGCATCTGTTAGAGTGATGTTATCCTCTGGAGCACAGGTGTATTGTTGGACTTCAGGGTAGCACAAATTCTAGTATGAATACGACAAAATGATCATTGTGCACCAAAATACATAAACATTATCAGAGTACCTAGTATTATGACATTACTTTATAAGAAATAAAAAAAGGGCTGATTCAGACGATACGATTTTCGCTGATGACTGTTGTATGGGACTTTTGTAGCGCATGCTGCTCACGCCAAGCAAAGATCATAAACAGCTCAAAACAACTCACCATTCTAACATTTTGATTGTGGCTACAACCTTCCTAGGGTTTTAAACATGTTTCAAAATCCTACAACATTTTGCATGTTGTGTGCAACTGTTGTGAAGATCGATGTTGTACGTCTGATTTAGACGACACGATTCCTGTTGCAGACATGGTGTGAGCAAGTTGTATGCAAAAATTGTACCATCTAAATTTGGCCCTTCCATAACCTGTTGCAAACATGAAAGGAACTTTGGAAGAGGTCAGAATTTTTTGTATACAAGTACTTTCAAATTAGACTTCCATGAGTGTTTGCAACAGGTAATTTAAGCACAATGCACCTGTTATCTAGTTCCTTAATTTATAACTGTTTTAAACCCACACAAAAATTGTGACATCATACATAATTTCTGTTTACAAAACCTCAAGTTATCTAAATGGCTATGCAATCAATCAGAGATTCCATTCTATACTTGTCTAGTAACTAAGTTGAAATACATGAGTTTGTCACATTTATTTACTTTTTATTTTGTATTAAGTACTTTCAAATTAGACTTCCATGAGTGTTTGCAACAGGTAATTTAAGCACAAAGCACCTGTTATCTATTTCCTTAATTTATAACTGTTTTAAACCCACACAAACATTATGTGACAACATACATATGTTTACAAAACCTCATCTAAAATGGCTATGCAATCAATCAGAGATTCCATTCTATACTTGTCTAGTAACTAAGTTGTAATTCACGAGTTTGTCACATTTATTTTCAGGCATTTAGAATTTAGAAAAGGTGAGTTTCGCTCATTTTACTTGTTTGAAGAAATGGAATAAATTAAGTGCGCCTCTCTCTAATACACTGTTAACTTGCCCAGTATCTCTTAAAAGAGAAAAATAAATGTCCTGGGCTTACAGTATTAGACATGATTGAAAATTGATTTTATAACTTTAATCTGCAATTAAAAGTTAAGCAAGGATTTTTTGGGTAATTAACAAGGTTTCTACTGGTTGAAAACTGAATTTAAAATTGAAGCTTAAGTCCTGGATATTTACTATCGATAGCACCATTAATGGTAAAAATGATGTCCACACACATGATGTGTAGAAATTTGGTACACACATTTCCATGGCCCTGTGTTACTGAGAGAACATACAAGAATGATGACGATGACTCAAGAAAATGACAGAATGCTAAGCTCTGTTATTTTTGGCTACATAGAAAACTGATGACGAACCAAGGGACTGTCTGGAATAACAGAAATGACTAACTTCAGCTCTTTAACATAAGTTATGGGTTAATATTAAGCCCACAACTTTACTTTTGAAACAGTTAGAAGACATACCTTAGAATCACTGCTTTCTATCCACGGATTGTAGATCTCATTCTCATTATCTGAAGGAATGGATGCAATCATTCTGACAGACAACATCTGTAAAAACTCATACAGCAGCAGAGGAGTAGGGATGTCTTTATCAAACACTTGCTGTTTGATTATAAACCCTGTTTGATTAAAAGTAAAGACAGTTACTCTGTATTCCTTAGGACTGGATACAGTGTACAGTGTACAGAATACTATGTGTTTATTTCTTGACTTCCGTGGCCACTGTTTCTTTAATTGCACAAAGTTAATGCCATTTTACTCCCTATGAGGTACAGAACTTAGTTGTAATAGGACTGGTCTGCAGGTAGCCATCACTGAAACACAAATCCCAAAAGTGACACAGCAGTTTCCCCAAATCACAACAGCTGTTCATCACTTTATTTCTTGACTTTTGTGGCCACTGTTTCTTTCACTTTCTTAAGCTGTCATCGTGCAAAGTTAATGCCATTTTACTCCCAATTCCAGATTTTAGTTATAATAGGGCTGGTCTGCAGGTAACTATCGCTAAAACACATATCACAAAAGTGACACAGAGTTTTCATAGATTTGTACCAAAAACAAACAAGCAAAAAGGAGAGATTAAAGAAAAAAGGGGCAAATATGGAAAAATTCAGGGTTCAATGATTATCACTCTTAGTTTCAAAGGAATTAGCTTTCAAAACAATGATAGAGATATCAATATGCTAATCTTCTCCTAGTGTCAATATAATTATTGTAGCGTAGGGGCTTAGGCCCCAGTTCTCAGACAGCGCAGTAGTGAGAACTGAGAGCAAACTCATGTTGTGAGTTGGTTGTTGTTGACTTTTGCATTTTGATCGAAATTGTATGGTTTATGAGCTTGTTACCTCTGGTGGCAGTGGTGGAACTCAACCGGCAATGGAAGAGATTGTGAAAGCTTTAGAGATGAAAATGGCCCAACTGGTGACAAAAACCGACAGTGCTGCATCCACCTCGAGTTGTTCGAACGTTGCTTCAGACAACCTTCCTCTTCCCATCAAACCAGAAAGCTTTTCTACTTTTCTGCTACCACGCCATCAATCTTTGGCTTTGAAGGGTAGGTGTTACCGGTAAATAATAAATAAATAAATAAATAAATAAATAAATAAATAAATACTTTGGGAGAAAGCTGGCTGGCCTGGCTATGTAAATTCAAGAGTATTGCAACCCTGAACAAATGGAATTCCGAACTGCAATGTCAAATCTTACAGGCATATTTGGAAGGCCTCGCTGAACAGACCTACTACAGTTTGATTGCCAAACAAACCGTCACATGGGAAGCGGTTGAACGTGCCCTGACAGATCGTTTTTATCCCAAGGAATCTCATCAAGTACACATTTCTGCCGTGTGAGCTTAATCGCCTGATAAAGATTTACGACCTGATGAAGATTTACACCAAATGAGATGTGGAGATAGCAAATCCAGATGACCCCCACTGAAATACTGAATTATACAGCTAGAGATTTCTTTGTGGGCACCTTAACTCCGACCACCTTGCGTGCAAAAGTGTTGGATTTGAGTCCCAGCACCTTAGATGAGGCCCTGGCAGCAGCTCAGCAATTTGAATTGAAACAAAAAGTACTGGACAAAGGAAGTATATGAGTGCTTGGTCCAACTTCCAGGGAGGAAAAGAGTGCTTCATCAATCAGCTACAACTCCTTCCAGCCGAGTTTTGGGCCTCTGTAGGGGGCTCAGGAACCTCCACCATGGGTGAAGGAGTTCCTTCAACAGCATGCTGAAATTTTACAGAGGTTGAAAAATGTTCCCCAAAGGAGACAGGAATTAAATGTGGTAAGGCAAGAAGGTGCAGAATCCAGACAGGGCCCTAAAATGTGTTTCAAATGTGGCAGCTGTAATTGTCCACTGCAAATCAATCCTGATCAGAGAAACTTGAGAAAGGCAGGGCAAAACCAGACGTGACCCTGCCCAGAACTCCAGAAGGTGAAGGTGCATTCTTGAACTGTCAGTTCAATGGTGTCAAATGTCAAGCATTTTTGGATACCAGTGCAGAAGGTACAATTATCAGTGAAGTCTTATATCACTGTGTCGAAAACCCTTTGGGGAGTCTTCAGCTGCAGCAAAAGCCTGTTCTTGGGGCTAACAACTTACCACTTGATGACTTGGGAGAAGTAGAAGTCACACTCCTCCTTGGGGGTACCACAGCACAGCATAAGGTGTTTGTATGCAGAGGCCTCGCACAGGAAATATTGGTCGGCATAGTTTCCTTTGGACCCACAAATGTGCGATTGACTTTGATACTGGTCCTGTCCACACCAAAGATGAACCCAGCAAGATGGTGCTTAGGGATCTCATTAAAGTCTGCAGAGTCACTGCAAAAGAAACCATCACATTGTCCCCTGACATGGGTGCAGATATACCTTGCGAGGTCTTGAGGCTAATGGCTTGGATGAGCTAGTGGGTGTGCCAGAGCCAACAGACAAGTTTGTGGAGCAGTATTCAGCTGGAGCACTCCAGTCTGCTGTGACTATCAAAGATGGCCGAGTCTCAGTTTGGGTGTTCAACAAACCTATCAGGATTTACAGGTGCAGTAATGTAGGGGACCTTTACCCATTACACAGTAAAGAGGAGACACCCAACGATGACACTGTGGGTATGAGTTACAAAATTGTTTTTCCAAGTGTCCCTGAGGGTGTTGCAGTTGTTTTACCTGAAGAAAAACAATGCAGTGCAGTATACCTGGACGATTTTAAAAAAACTGTTGTGCATCAATGGAAGAACTGCTCCCAATCAACAGTGGCTCTGTTCCTGAGAAACAAGAGGTACTGGCTACATATGTTAACTGTGTTTCAAAGAGGATCCTTGAGTGCAGCACACCATTGACACAGCTATGCCGCAACCAATCAAAGTACCACCATGCCGAGTCCTTTTATACAAGAGAGAAGAAATACGTTGCTAAGTTGATGAAATGCTAGAAGCAGAGGTAACAGAGCCATCCAAATCTCTGTGGTCTTCCCCAGCTGTGCTGGTTGCAAAACCTGATAGCTCCCAGCGCCTTTGTGTGGACTACCATGCTTTAAACTTAGTAAACAAAGGAGACTTGTATCCACTTCCACGGTGTGATGACATATTAGAGAGTTTGGCTGGGGCACACTGGTTTTCCCACCTCGATCTACTCAGAGGATACTGGCACATAGATGTTGCAATGAAAGACCGTGCGAAAACAGTATTTTCAGCTCCAGAAGGTCATTATCAGTTTTTCAGATTGAGTTTTGGTCTCACGGACGCACCTGCTTACTTTTTGCATGCTATGCACCTCATCCTCAGGGGATGGTGCTGGCTGGATTGTCTAGTGTATCTGGACAACATCATAGTCTTTGGGCAATCACTGAAGAAGCATAGGAAGAGGCTGTTCTTGTCTTGTCTTGCCTAGCAGAGGCAGGTTTGAAAATTGACTCTAACAAATGCAAGCTGTTGTCCGAACAAGTGGTCGTGCTTGGTAATGCTGTGAGTCGCGACACATATCTACGGATCCTGAGAAAGTATGCACCAAAAAGGAATGGCCGGTACCTTCCACTGCTCACCAATGAAAGCGTTCTTGGGCACAGCTGGGTGCTATCAACAATTTGTGCCAAACTATGCAGAGATCGCATGCCCGCTGTACTGTGCCAAGCAGAAGCCGTCAATTTCAGATTGACAGAAGGGTGTGAGGAGACTTTTACGTCATTGAAGCGTTGCTTGACGAATGCTCCAATTCTTGCCTTCCCCAAATGGATGTGCAATTTATTCTGGATACTGATGCCAGTGACAATGAATTAGGGGCTGTGTTGTCACAGGTACCAGGTGGGCAAGAGCATATGATAGCATTCACAGTGTGTGCACTATCAAAACCTGAAAGGAACTACAGTACCAACCAGACGAGCTGCTGGCCCTTGTGTGGGGGTTCTGAGCACTTTGAAACGTAACTCTGGTAGACAGCTTCTTGCTAGAACTGACCATAATGCTTTGTGCTGGCTAAGAAATTTTTAAAAGCCAAGGGGTGGCTTGAATGGTTGAGTGACTTCAACTTCGAAGGGCAACACTGTCCTGGTCAGCTGCACAAAAATGCCAATGGACAATTGTGCCTTCCATGGGGTGAGCAAGAAATGGCCCATTGTGAAGTGGAGAGCAAAGCAGCCTGGATGAAGTCTGTGAACACACAATCCCTATCCAAGAGAGTATTCATGCAGCGCAAATTAATTAAAGTCAGGATCTAGAAGGATGCTGAAGGAGGTGGATGCAAACTCCTGTTACGCTGGTCACTGTCGGGACGGTTACTTCTCAAGGATGGTCTAGTATTCAGACGCTGGGAACATGAGGAGACAGGCCAAGAACTTTAAACTTTATCAACAACTTTGCTTGCCAGAAAGTCTTGTACCGAAAGTGCTGAGAATGCTTCAAATGACCCCTCGGCTGGCCATCTTGGTGTGACAAAAACTCTCAAGAAAGTGCAAAGAAGATTTTATTGGCATGGCTTGAGAGAGGACGTGGAGAGCCATATCAGAAGATGCGATACACTCACTGAGGTCAATGACCCTCCACAATTGACTAAAGCCCCCCTGATCAGCATTAAGTCGGGTGATCCCTTGCAGAACGTGGTCATTGACACTGCGGGAAGAAGATTTTATTGGCATGGCTCGAGAGAGGATGTGGACAGCCATATCAGAAGATGTGATCCATGCACTGAGGTCAATGACCTTCCAAAATTGACTAAAGCCCCTCCCCCCTGATCAGTGTCAAGTTGGGTGATCCTTTGCAGAGAGTGGCCATTGGCATTGTGCGAAGAAGATTTTATTGGCATGGCTTGAGAGAGGATATGGAGAGCCATATCCAAAGATGTGATCCACACACTGAAGTCAGTGACCCTCCAAAATTGACCAAAGCCCTCCTCTGATCAGCCTCATTTTGGGTCATCCTCTGCATTGCAGAGAGTAGCCATTGACATTGTGTGAAGAAGATTTTATTGCCTTGGCTTGAGAGAAGATGTGGAGAGTCATATCAGAAGGTGTGATCCACGCACTGAGGTCAATGACCCTCCAGACTCTGATCAGCGTCAAGTTGGGTCATCCCTTGCAGAGAGCGGCCATAGACATAGTTGGTCCGATGCCAAGATCTAGCTTTGGCCATGGGTGGTTGCTGGTAGTCTCAGACCACTTTAACAAATTTGCACAAGCATTTCCATTAAGAAACACCTCAGCCGTCACACTAGGAAGGAAAGTGATGGACCAGTACATATGCTAGTTTGGATGTTTCAAGAGTTTGCACTCAGGTCAAGGTCGCAATGTTGAAGGAGCAGTCTTCAAGGGTCTGTGCAATTTAATCGAGGAAGCCAAAACTTGAACAACACCATACCATCTGCAGGCGGATGGACAGGTAGAGAGGCTGAACAAATTGCTGGTAAAGATTCTGTCTAAGTTGATATGTGATCATCAATGAGACTGGGTAGACTATGTCCCAAAGCCCCAGTTGGCCTACAACACCAGAGTGCACAAATCAGCAGTCTTCACCCCTTATTGCTTTATGTTTGGCAGAGAAGCAAATCTTTCCCTTGGTTGTTGCCCTCAAACTCAAAACCTTAGAACCCTCTGAGTCACCCTGAGTCAGCTCTGAGTCACCCTGAGTACATTGTTCAGGAAAAGTGTCAGTTAGAGGAGACACAAAAGTTAGAGGGACAAAACCTCAAGCGAGCACAGAAGTCTCAGAAGAAGGCCTATTATGACACCAAGTGCCACGGGCATCGGTTCCATGTGGGAGACCAGGTACACTGTACAGAAACCGGACCAGGACGAGAAGAAAGAAATTCCTCAAACCTTAGACAAGTGTGGTCCTTGGACGGTTGTAAAAGCACTGTCTGATGTGAGCTACCGTATCAACAAGGAGAATAACAAACCTGGAAAGGGTCATCCACAGAGGGTGGTCCACTCCAACTATTTCAAACCATGCCTTTCATCACCCCAAGGGACACTTTCTCTGACAGCCTGCTCAAAACGTTCACAAGAGCCGAATGAGAGGCACCCAAACCAAGCTGACTCTGGGGAGGTTGAATAGGAATCACTGGAAAATCCTGTTACTCCAGTCACAGAAGTCGAGAATCAGTCCGAGGATGTTGTTCAGAGTGGCCTGTAAATCCCTGGTTCTCCAGTCATTGAAGCCCCTCATCAGCCCTGGGCCACTTTGAGGAGTAGTGCACCATTTGTTAAATCGAGTCGGGCTCCATTGTGGCTTCAGAACTATGTTAGAATAGTTACATGTTAGGCAGCATGGCTCATGGACTTTGTTAGAACTGCTGCATGCAGAATGTTACAAAAATTTACAAAGGGACACACATCCTGCTCTTGGGTGGCAGGGGATGGTGTAGCATGGGGGTCTTAGGCCCAAGTTCTGGGACACGCACAGTAGTGAGAACTGAGAGCGAACTCGAATTATGAGTTAGTTGTTGTTGGCTTTTGCATCTGTGATCGGAATTGTACTGTTTCCTAGCTCATTACAGTATCAATATAATTATAATCTTGTCCTAATATCGACATACAGCTATCAATATACTAAGCCTTGTCTTCTTTAAGAACTCCCATTTAGTATGGTGTGTAGTTATTGTTATGGAAATATGTCCTTACTTTGTGTAGTCATTTCTCTCTCCTGCCAGAAGACCACTGTAAATGGTACAGCATACACATCTGATGCATTTACATATCTTGAAATCACTAGAGAAAACAAGCAGTAAAATGTGATACAACCCACAACCAACCTTAAAACAAATGGATGACACAGAGGGTGGATTCCTTACTGCAGACAGGACCACCATTCCCACATGGTCATTGAAGCCACAGTCATGAGGCTTTAATCATGTGCAGTTGTAACAATATATTACAAGATTAACAAGAATTCCAAATGGACTTATCACCCAGGCTGCTCTCTACCTCCACAGCACACCCCTCACCACCCCAAAGAAAAGATAGTAAGAGTGGGTTATCAAAGTTTGGACAGGCCACATAACAGGCCTATGAAGGTTTCCTTATAAGGGTCTTGGCAATAATTATCAGGGGGCGGGGGGGGGGGGGGGGCTGAAAAATGGGCTTCAAGTAGTGAAAAATTAGGGTTAGGGTTAGGGGTTAGGGGTTAGAGATTATGTCTGGCACTGAGAAGGACATTGATCACTTTATTGAAGATCTGGACGGGCATCTGCCGAGTACTACCTATAAGATTGGCTGAAACTTCAAGCCATTAAAGATAACTAAAGATAGCAGAACATGATGACGGCAGCCTCTTTTCTGAAAACTCTTGGTAAACTTAAAACTGGACTGAGCTGCCACCACAATCTTAACAGTGACAAAAGCCAAGAGATTATGTCTGGCACTGAGAAGGACATTGATCACTTTATTGAAGATCTGGACGGGCATCTGCCAAGTACTACCTATAAGATTGGTTCAAAATCTAAATCATCAGAAGCCAGAAAAAAGAAGAAACAGAAAAAGATGGGGAACAAGAAGGATTACTGCTTCAGATAACAGAAGGAAAACAGCATGTGATAAATTTAGTTCCCTGGGAGGAACACCTCTTGAAAACGACAATGAACTGGAGATTTATGGGATACTGCAACTGCAGTGGATTGAGGAAGAAACTTTGTCTTTGTCACGGTTCACCTCAAAAATGGACAAAGCTTGTTTGCGTGATCTACTGCATTCCACCTGTTTTTCTGAAGCTGCTGAGCTAGTTCGGGACTTTTGCAGCTAAGTAGCTCACACACACAAAACAAATCACTAGTCATATTACTACCTATTGAAATTGTTGTTCAGTTAAAAACGTAAACAGCAAACAGAACATTAAGCTTCAGTAAATATACTAATATACTTCTTGTTCATCTAGTTTACATTTAAGGTTTAAAAGACTTAACATTCTGTCATAGATTTTTTAATTAGCTATTTACTTTTTGCCTTTATCATTCATATCATTGGTTAATGTTAGAATTTTGTGGGGTTTGTTTTGGAGGGAAGCTTTGATGCATTTACCGTATTTTCTCAACTAAACGCCAGGGGCATTTATTTAAAACTTGGCCTCGTAGACCCAGCATTTATTTATTGAATGCATTTTTCAGTATAGGAAGTTTATTGAACCAAGAACCAAAACTCAACAAAAACGTTTCAAAAATGTGACACAATGTCTCCCCACTCATCAACTTTGTCTCATCTAAGTGAATCTGGTAAGTTATTTATCCAAAAAAAAAACATCACTGACAGAAACAGCGATTGAACTCTTCTCAACATTATGTTTCTCCATGCATGAAACATGAAGTTTGTTGTCAATCCAACACTTTGACAATGTTATGATGAAATTTATCATCAATAATAGGACAGACGTGTAAAAACTGACGTCAATTTGTTAATTACAACACACAATAAAAATATATTTTATTGGCTGACTCAACATGACCATTTGCAACATTGTTTAAAGGGAGACTCTAAGAGTATGGACAAATGAAAGGAAGGGACAGTGTCCATAGTTCAACAATCTTTATGTTTGGGCTTTGAAGAAGCCTGAAAGAGAGCTTGTGAATATCATAGTTTAAGACTGCATAGGCTGCCAACTAGCAAAAAACATAAACTGACTTGTGAAATAGCACACAAGCCCGAAAGAGAGCTTGTGAATAATAGACTGTATAGGCTGCCAACTAGCAAAACCATAATACAGGGTTCGTACAGCTTTTTGGTTGCAAAATTCAAGACTTTTTCCAGACTTTTCAAAACAATAATATTTCTTTTTCCAGACTCAAGGTTAGTATAGGCAATAGCATGGTTTTAAGGGATATTTGAGATAAAAACCCACGAGTTATAATTCAAAACTGTCCTTAAAATCACGAGTGGCAAAGCGGCGAGTGATATTTGGGCAATTTTGAAATATAACTAGCAGTATTTATCCCAATTATCCTGCAGAAACCATGCTATTAATTGTTCAGACCACAAGGCAAATGATCTCATCATACAGTGAGAAAAATTATTTTTCTTAATACATGTAAATATAAACACCCTAGAAAAATCAGTTTACACTGTTTTTTCCTATTCAGAACCTTGAGTAACACAATCAAAACAAAGTAGCAACCCAATATTATGGCAGGCAGCAGATCTTTTGCCGGTTTGGTCCCCGTAAGAAACAAAGTATCACAGGTGTATCAACACCTGCATCTAATCTCGTAATAACATTCCATGGCATACAGAACTAACTCTTCAGTGCTTCAAGTTTCTTATTTATTTCTTCCTCCATGGATGTCAGCTCTCCTTCTTTCTCCTTGGCACTTTGCCTCATTGCATTTAAAACTTGGAAATAAAAGTAACTTTCCCAGTTGTCTCTGCCTTTTCTGCAAGGTCATCAGCAGACTTGAACAGTGCCTCCATGTTTGATTTCATCCTTTTCTTTTGTTCTTTCAAATTATTCAGTGCATCAAGGACTGCTGCCCTTTTCTGACCTCTCCTTTGCTCCACCTTCTTTCTTTTCTCCTCATCTAGGTATGGTTGGTACCTCTGTCTTGCAGAACTTGCACTGGCCAGGAGCTCTTTACTCAATGATACTCTGGTGATCCCTCCAACACTGATGAGATGGTCTATGATCACTCTCTGGGCAATCAAAGTTTGTTCAGCCATATTTTCAACAGAGATTTCCATGTTGATTGAAAATTTATGTTCAACTGACGCTTATCCATGCGATAGAAGCAGAAGCTTTCTAGTTAAATGTCACAAATCAGTCCACTCAGTAGCATTGGCCATGCTGTCATAAAGAAGCTCATCCAGGCATGACTCACCAACAACGAAGGACTGAAAATCGGGATTGGCTGAGTTCTCTCTGGCAAACTTTTTGTATTCCCTAACGATTTCATCACATTTGGAAAGATTAACCTGCTGAGCATCAATAACAATCTTAAGACACCGATTGAGATGCTGAAGACACCTGTCTTGATTACCACAGATCTCCAAAGGGTGTAGCCATGCCAAGTTCCTCACCAGTCCATAACTGATTGGCATTATTAATAAGAGCTGCTTGACAACAGCAATGAGGAATTTCTTGGTATCAGCTTTCACTGAATAGGAATCTTTGTCAGAATTTTTTTTGTGCTCGTGAAGAAGTTTGTTGGCAACAAACCCAATGTTTTCAGCTGAAGTATCTTTGTGCAAAGATGAATTTGTCAAAACTGTGATGCAATGCCAGAGTAAGAGAGTTCTGAGACTTCTCAGTCTGTGATTAAATGTTTTCGCTAAAAACGAAAATAAATAAGATTTAACTGGCTGAAAAAATTCACTTAGCAATTAAGCACTTGTTGCAGTTTTCGAAACAAAAAAACTCCAGACTTTTTACCAGTTTTTCCAGACTTACAGTAATCTTTATTTTCCAGACTTTTTCCAGGTCTGGAAAACTGGTTTGCAAATTTCAAGACTTTTTCAAAAATTCAAGACTCTGTAGGAACCCTGATAATGTAATTTATTGTGAAATTATCCACTTAAGTGTTCAGCAACTTTCTTTCTGACTCTTTGTTCTCTATATTCAATCATTCAATTCCACTAATCTGTTACAGTCAAAATACTCAGCGCATTCCGCTTATTATTTGGGAATGACTTTCATTAATCGGGGACGGATTGCATTATTGGAATCAAGATTCCACTTTCAAATTGAATATTGTAATGTTCCAACGGTAGCCTTGTTCCAGATAAGGAATGCTGATTGGTTTATTATTGACACCTGGCGGCTGTTCACGTGCAAGTAGCAGACTGTTGGCGGCTTGACGTGTCTGGCCTGATTTGTGTTCGCTCAACAAAATATTAATTGCAGGCACTTTTCCACGTAAAAAACAGTCTGATGTTGTAAAACTGTAAAGAATAATTTCTTAAAAACAAGTGTGCTGTAAATGCACCACAAATGTTCCTGAAAATTGAGAAAATTCCCTGTAATGTCAAACCGACTGAAACCAACAGCCGCCAATGGTTTTGTATTTCCCGTGTGAACTTTTGGCTTTTGTTAGTAACAATCCAATCAACATTCGTTATTTCGAATGAGTCTACCATTGGAACATTTCAATCTTCAATTTAAAAATAGAATTTCGATTCCAATAGTGCATTCCGTTCCCAATTAATGAAAATCATTCCTAAATAATGAGCGGAATACGCTGAGTATTTTGACTGTAAACTTGTTTACTCTGTCTGATAACCATTCCCTGATAAGTGTTTAATATCTGTTAGTAAAATAATTTGTTTTAAATACGCAGGGGTTTCAATAAAATTTGAAGTAGGCAGCTGGTTTGAGTAGAGTAACCGACTGTATCAACAGGGGCTTTGAAAGAATCTTCCTGTAATCACTTCAATTTAGGGGAAAAGTAGCCGATTTCTCTGAGCAAAATAGCCGACGCTTTTCGTTGGCCGTCGGTGCTTATTGAAAGCACTGAATACGTTTTGTTACATCTGGAAGTGGCCTGACCTCCTGTGTTGGCCATACTGAGTGAAAACTGGATGTCTTATTGGTGCTCTTGAATGATATTTTATAATTTGGCCGATTGGCAGCCTGGCAAATTATGGCAGAGGTCAGGACCTTGCTACTCAGCTATCCATTAGTTCAGCCTGGATTAGAACCAATGACCCCCTGCTCTGCAGCTAGGCTAACCAGCTGCAGATGGTGACAGTACACTATCTGCTGATCACTCATCACCATCCTGCTGGAGTCCTGTTAATGGTTAAAGCATAAGTGGTCATCACTCAAAAGCAGCTTAGGGATGAGCACAGGTGTTTTGTATGCAGAGCTTTCAAGGTCTTCCCATATTACTACAGAAGACAAAGAAGTACAGTGTATCAAGTTGAGCCATGATGTACCAGCCCAAAGGCCTTTGTCATTAGCTGAAGTCTCATTTTACCCACAGTCAGCTAAGTAATTATCTAATGGTGTCATTTAATTTGATGATCACACTGAAATAGTATAATACCTTGTGGATAATCAGCAATATTAAGCATTCCAAACCGTAGAGATGTTCTCATTCTTGTGAAGGTGTCATATGAGCGATGGAAGCCATTCAGGTAGTTAAGAGTGCGGGAACTCCTTGGAGAGTAGAAACACACTACTATTGGTGGCTGAGGATGTTTTGTTTCCAAGACTTCATTCAAGAAATTGTCCTGACAGAAAATCACTTTCATTTTAGGCAACAACTCATTAATACAAAAATTAGAAGGGAGTGTCGTTCAGTATGGAACACTTAAAAAACACAAACTGCTAGGGAGAGCTTTGACTGTCCCCATAAATTTTGAAGGTTTAGAGAGGTGTCCCACTTAAAGTTGTGTCTATATCCTAGCTATAGAGAGGCATCCCTCTCAGTAAAGTGTTTCTCTTTGAGAGGTGTCCATTGTAGAGAGGAGTACATGTCAACAGATGAAGCAATAATACAGTCATGTTTTTTTTTTCTGTCAACCCTAAGTGGACATAATCAGTGCCCTCTGCGGTGAACTCTTTTCAGTCTGAGTGTGGCTTGGGAATTGGGGAGAAGAGACTGAGGTGAGAAGACAAAATGAGGAAAGCAAAAGGGATTGCATGAAGTTACATCTTATTCAGTCTGTACAATTTTTCATATTAAATTCTTAGCTTGCCTATAAATTATATATTAAATTCTTAGCTTGCCTGGAGTACCAGTGTGGCCTTTGCCACATTTGGTCGCTTGCAATAAATATAGAGTTCACCTTGGAGGAGCCTATTAAAGTGGACACCAAAAACACTTGCATTCTTCTGTTTAATGCAGACAAATTTCCAATAATATCGTTAGTCACATCTTGGAACTAATTCTGGCAAGGCATTCTCAAGTATTACATGTAGGATAAGAAAGCAAGGTTAAATCATTTCATAACAGGTTGTCTGGCTGGCCAGGTTTTTACTCAAACCATTCACTTTTTTAATAGGGTCTGGTTTATCTGCGAGTGCAGCTTATACCCCAGTGTTTACAGCAAGCCCCACTTCAAACAGTAGAGTTCTCATCTGTCTTCTCCCAGAAAGGTTGTCATATTATACTAACCAGGTTTAAGTGAACAGCTTGGCTGTGTAGCACAGCCAACAGAATCTCAAGTCTCCTTTCTTCTACTTCGTGAACACCTTGGAGCACAAACAAAGGTTTTTTTGTCTCCTTCCACTCTGGAAGAAAAAAATTACTAGTCATGCAACTGAGAAAACCAACAACAAGTACATTGAAACTTATATATACCTACTAGGACACAACCAAGCTGGCCAATTGGTGTAAACAGTACTGCTCAGACACATACTTAAACAACTGACCCGTATGGGGAAATGAACTCAACAACACTCAACAGTTATAGCTATTGTCTTTCTAGTTCTCTCACTGGTTCACTTTCACTGCACGTAGGTTATAAATCAGAGGATAAACCTGCTTATTGCATTATATGGAAATTGTATGCCACAAGCCACTGCGTTCAAAAATTTTTGCCACAAAGCAAAAGTTTTGTCCAAAATATGGCAAAACAATTCAGCAATGATTACTTAAGCTAAAACATTCCACACTTGTTGGATGCGAGGTGATTATAACCAACTTGGCACAATATTGATGAACTCATATCTCATGAACACCCATAGAATAATTGTCAATTGTTACCAAAAGCCTTGAGATGGGTGCTACACTGCTGCAGAGATTGTTGTAATTGCCCACCTCCCTTGTCACTATTACAGCACCTACCCTCCAATAACTGAACGGGCTATAGCTGACACTAACCTTGCGATTTAAAAACTAGAACAGCAGGCACCTGACTGATGTTGAAAGTCTGCATTATTATCCTGTTAATGGAAGTTATAAATACATGAAGACAATAAAATCCTTGTGTTTGACAACATGGATTCGATTCTCGCTGGGGACTCAGATTTTTTCTTTGTCCCACGCTTGCAACATGTTGAATATTCCACCTTTTCTTATTTCTTCTCCGAGCTTAAAAATTCACCATCTTTCTTTATTTATCACCTATAGGGCACTTCGACATTGCTGATCCTAGCAGTATGCAAGACACTTGTCTTCACGAACTCAGTAAATATGACGTATGCTCGCCACGAGTCTCCCAGTAGCTCAGTGGTTAGAGCATCCGACCGGTGTATGGAAGGTCATGGGTCCGAACTCAGATTTTTTCTTTGTCCCACGCTCGCGACATGTTGAATATTTATTTCCATCTTTTCTTTATTTCTTCTCCCAGCTCAAAAATTCACCATCTTTCTTTAGTTATCGCCTATAGGGCACTTCGACATTGCTGATCCTAGCAGTATGCAGGACAAGTGTCACCATGAACTCAGTAAATATGACCTATGCTTGCCTTGAGTCTCCCAGTAGCTCAGTAGTTAGAGCATCCGACCGGTGTATGGAAGGTCATGGGTTCGATTCCCGTCGGGGACTCAGATTTTTTCTTTGTCTCACGCTCGCGACATGTTGAATATTCCATCTTTTCTTATTTCTTCTCCGAGCTTAAAAATTCACCATCTTTATTTAGTTATCACCTATAGGGCACTTCGAAATTGCTGATCATAGCAGTATGCATGCAGGACATGTGTCACCACGAACTCAGTAAATATGACCTATGTTAGCCACGAGTCTCCCAGTAGCTCAGTGGTTAGAGTGTCCGACCGGTGTACGGAAGGTCATGGCTTCGATTCGCGTTGGGGACTCAGATTTTTTCTTTGGCCCATGCTCGTGACGTGTTGAATATTGATTTCCATCTTTTCTTATTTCTTCTCCGAGCTTAAAAATTCACCATCTTTCTTTATTTATTACTTATCCTCCTTCTTTTCTGTTGACAACTGTGACTTTCAACAACTAAACATTTTGTTTCACTTGGTAATGGGTGGTTCCAGAAAATATCCATACCCATACCATGGGCGGCATCTCGGAATTCCGAAGGGGAGGGGGGTTACGTCGACTGGAATTCCGAGGACATGGGGGTTTCATTGGACTGGAATCCTGAAGGCATGGGGGGATTTTCAGGACAGTAACTTCCAGTTTGGTGTAGTTGTCTCTTCCAGAAAAACTCGTCAAAAACGACTTGTCTAAGGACGATGATTCACTTGTAAACACGAGACACGTTCAACTCAATCAACATGCCAGAGACAGATCATTTCAATGGTCATGGTCAATAAAATGTTTATGCTAACATGACGGCTGAAAGCTGTTCACTTGCCAGTAGGTCGGTCGCAAAAGTGATCGTAGGCTTTTCTTCGATTGTTTAGCTCGAATACAACACTGTAGATCCCAGCAAAGGGTTTTTAGCCCCATATTAAAGCAGATATTATCGAGACACATGTGAAATTGTTGCGTTGCCTACCAGTCGACGTTCAATGAAAAGGTCAGATTTCACGTGTTATGGAAATTTGATGCGCTTTTGATCAGACTACATTCACTATTTTGTACAAATTCTTTTAAAGTTGTCATTGACTTTGAATTTTAATGTGAGTTTCATTTACTATAAAATTTTAATTTTAATCGAATGATAAAGTGCGGGGAAAAAGTTTGATTTGTTCTCGCGCAATTTATTTGAGGCCGCAGTACAGTATGCAAATTGCGTTCACTGTGAACTAAAAATAATTGCAGGAAAAAAGCTTGCTATTTTACTCTAATTCTTTTCCTAACATCACAACCTTTGATTTTTAGAAAAGGTTGCATTCCACGGTTTCGTTTTTGACGGCAGGTTTGAGTCTGGCAAACGCAATTATGAATTTCCAATTTCAATTCTGAAAATTTTAGCTTTGTTGTTAAAATTTTACGTCGCATTTGGCACGCAAATTATTCACGGCAACCCTCGACACCAAAAATTATAGGCACACGTTTCAACATTGGACCAAGTGTTGGAATGACTTCAAAGCCGTTTGAGTTTTCTAATGTTTAACGGATTATCGGTGGTGCATGTTTTGCCGTGGAAGGTTACAATGTAAAATATCACTCAGTCGGCCGCTGTTTGTCATCACGCAACGTTGATTGTTTGCTGTGCTGAATGTACGTTTTTCCTTTCGGAGGGAGCGAAAGGATTAATTTCCATTTAATAAAGGTGTTTGGAATATAGAGAGGGCTTTTCAAATCAGTTGGAAGAAAAAAGCGGCAATTCCTAAGGGGGGTTTGAATGATTACGGAATTCCGAAGGCATTGGGGGGTATAGAACGGTTTGAATTCCGAGGGCAAGGGGGGGTTGAGCATTTTGGAATTTCCTAAGGCAAGGGGGGGTCTAGATGAAGATGCCACCCATGGTAGGGTATGGATATTTTCTGGAATCACCCAATGCAATGATGAAATTAAGGAGGACCATAGCATACACATTAGGTGCACTGTAGGTGAACTGCGACTTATGACAAGTATTCCAACTATCTGTGTCCAGGATTTTAGATTCAGAAGCATTACTTGCAGGCATAGCCAGGCTTAACTTAGTCAATAAGAATCTTAAATGACTCATATCTGCAACACCAAAGAGGGAAACCTGCCACATATATAGAACATCCACAAATGAAGCTAACTGTTTTTAAATCAGTGCTTAATCCTTAACAGCTAGTGTACATCAACAGTCCTTAATGTCTCAACACTAATCTCTTGCTTAATCATTGCTCTATTACCTCAGTTCTCTGCCTAATGGAATACTATATTGTGTTTGCCTCATGGTGCTTTCCATTTAGCCAAAAGTTTTGGTTTAAAATTCCGGAAACTTTCTGTGTCAAATGGAAAGGCTTTTTCCATCTGGGGGAAGAGCCTCGCTTTCAGTTCCAAAACTGAAAACTTATTAATTTAGTAGATCAAATACGTTGTGTGATGGCACAAGAAGTCAACAAAAGAAAAACAAAATAGACATTGCACTGCCACTACTTTCTGACGTGGATAATTTTAACAAGGAAATTGAAACTTTGTTGAGAAGGGAAATGATTTTGACTCTGTTTCAATTTTATGAGCTAGTCTGGTTGCTGTTTTGCCAGAAAGAAATTAATTAGAGGAAAAAACTATTTTTAGTCTACACTGTGCATTTATTATGGGATGATTTTGCAGCACATTTTTAGATCAGTAACACAACCCTCAAACTGCTAACAAGACAAATGTTGTGAAGACGAAAATACCAAAAAACCTGCTATTTTAGTAGTCAAGAAAAGTTTAAAACAGCAAAGTCTATGGCTGCCCAAAAACTATGCTCAACAGCAGAATGCCAGGAAATATTCCCACCAAAATTTAGTTATACCTGCAGCATTTTTTGACCATTTTTTTTTCTGTGGAGTTTTTGGTCGAGCTCGACGTTACCTCGACTGGTTTGTTCAGCATATGTGCGTGGTTTTTATTTCCTGTTTTGTTGTGTTGAGGTGAGTTCTGTTGTGTTGTGTTGCATTGCACTGTGGTTGTAATCCATTATGTTGTTGAAATTATGAATATATGAACACTCATATATTTGAACTGCGGAATGAAGAAATAATTGTAAAGAAGATCCTCGCAGTTATTAACGCAACTTATGTGTTGCGATCCGTTGTGTTGTGTCTGTTTTGTTGCGTTGTGATCCGTTGTGTTGCTGTTGTGTTGTATCTGTTGAGTTGGGTTGCATTGTGATCCGTTGCGTTGTGTTGTGTTGCCTTGTGTTGTGTTGCCTTGTGCTGTGTTGCGTTGTTGACAAGTTCAACATTTCTAGTATTTAGTCTATGTTAAAGTTGTACATTAGTAGACATATATATACTCAACCAACCTCACCAAATAGATAAACTCAATATCTTTCACTTTAAGAGAGTACGAACCCCACTACGTGACCAACTCGACAAACTCCACAACCCTCACTCACTGGCAGACAAAATCTCCTCATCTCATTACAACTCGACAAACAAATTAATACGACCCTTACCAAACAGACAAACTTAACAATCCTCACTTATTTCAAGACAGTATCAACCCACAATGAGACCAACTTGACAAAGTCGAATAATTGTCACGCGCTGAGGCAGACTAAAACTTCACACCTCAGCGCAACTCAATGCAACTTTTTACCAAATAGGGAAACTCAATAATGCTCACTTTCTCTATGACAGTAAGAACCACACAACCTGACATACCCAACAAACCGCACTCACTGGCACACAAAATCTCCACGCCTCGACACAACTCGTTAAACGCAACGACCCTTACCAACTAGATAAACTCAATAAACCTTGCTCACTGACAGACGAAATGTTCCAGACCTCGACACAACTCGACAAACACAATGAGCCTTATTAAAAAATCAATCAACAATCCTTACATACTATAAGACACTATGAACCCCACCATGCGAACCAACTAGACAAACTCGACTGACCAGCAAAGCATCTTGACGACTCGACAAAGTCAACAGACGGATTTCACCGAACACTGTAAACTCGGCAAACGACCAACTCAACAAACTCCACCGACTCTGCTAGCAATTATTTTAGACGATCTTAACTCTTTCACCATTTTATTTTCATCTATGAGCCAACGCATCAGTATATTCTTCCGAAAGATTAAACTTTCAACCCTGTAAACTCTGTTGGCTTTACTCAAAAGGTAGACCAATTTTTTGCGATTGAATATGCAGTATTTGTTATGTTTTGGGGTAAAGGGGTGCCTTGTTAAAGCTTGCACCATATTTAGAGGGGCTCTGCCACTGTGACTTTTAAGTCCGGTTTTCGGTAGAAGAATATTTCATATATCTTTTCTCGTACACAAAATTAATGCTCCTAGCTATAGAACATTAATATGCAGAATTAAGGGAATATACTCTTTTAGCTTTTTATAGCAAACCTAAAAATTGTTTGTGGTGCCCCTTTAAGGCTTGCAATTCTTTTTAGCATATGAAATGGTCACCAAAACGCACTCGTTAGTGAAAGAGATGAAATTTTGGCTAACTTAACCAGGGCAACTGAAGGTACATACATTGTATTAAATAAAAAAAAGTAGTCGTGACTACGAAAATTCCGTGGAGAAAACGGTGTTTGCCTGTGGAGAATACAAAGTGCAAGTTTTGCTTAGAAGTCGTCGAGTTGGTCAACGCAACGCAACACAACATAACCAGTCGAGGTAACATCGAGCTTGACCAAAAACTCCACGAAAAAATTGGTCAAAAAACGCGATCATTTGAATTTAGGGTAACTGTTTTCTGTCTGTGTCCCCAACAGAAATGGAAATTTTGTGCAAATGGAATGGTAATTTCTGCTCTACCTGGCTGGAATGGAAAAAGTGAGTACATGTACCTCCAAAGGTTACCAGCTTGTTCCAAAAAAATTTCCCACATTTCATTTGCTTTTTATCAGCCAGATGTACCAAGAATTTTGGCGAAATGGAAAGCATCCAAGGTGTCCAAGGTATGGAAACAAAAAGTCACTACCATTTATTTTTTTGTGTGGACGCAGTACGCAGTACGCAGTACGCAGCATGCATGCATCCGCATCTATGTCATCATCTTTCAGACTTTGTTTGTTTGTTTGAGTTTGGTACGGGTTCCGGACCTAGTTAATATTTAATCATTATTCCAGAGACAAAAGTATTTTTAGGGCAGCGGTTAACTTGGGGGATGTTAAAACAAAAAATACCTTCGTAGTTTTAGGCAAATGCTTGAGGCTTCAAACTACGTCCTGATGTTCAGGCCTTCCATAATTTTGCCTGTCAACAAATCTAATTACCTGATCTGATCAGGCGTGGAAAATATCACGAAACTTCTAGTTTGTTCGGTGACCGTACATTTCTGCATGTCTTGTGACTTGTGAGCAACCAAAAAAGATTCACAGCACGTTCACTTGAAAAAAATCACGCAATCATCTTGATAGAACTAACAGGATGTCACGTTTTATTTATAATTATGATCCAAGAGTCACACAAAGCATTGATTTCATTTGGTTTCTGGTTTCTTATCTGTTTTGCTTGGGCAGAATTTATTGTCATGTATACGGCGGCCGACAGTGGCCATCAAAAGTCAAAAACACAAAATCAAAAGTTGATCTGCAAAGTGAAAAGTCAAACTCAAAAATCAAAAGTCGATTTACGAACTAAGAAGTCGCTTTAAAAAGTCAATTTTCAACTTAAAAAGTCGAAATCGAATGTCGATTTCTGAAGTGCGAAAATCGGGTTGCGAATTCTCACTTCTCACTTTCGACTTTCGACTTTGACCAACCCCTACCCCCTCCCCTAACATTTTCTTAACGGAGCGGAAGACTGGGACAAAGTTTTCGTGTCAGATCATGGACGAAGAAAAGAAGACACGCGGTAAGAATTTTTTTTTCAATGTTGCAATAAATTGGTCAGTACAAAGGTCTGAAACCGTTTGTTTTGTGTTCTATTTCTAGTTCAGAAAACTCGTATGTAAAATGGGGATGACAGTCCTGCACGACTCCCATGCTCGTGTTTTAGCCGTTCTCATAACTTTGCTTTCACACGTTTGACTGAAGCGGGGTTCAGCCATCTATTACACGTTGCATAGCTATAAAGAAGCTACAACTTCAATTTCATGACGAAGAGGGACTATAGATCACACTCCATGATACGAAACACAACATCCTGCAAAAGAATTTTATATAAGCCGGGCCGGCATATCCTAAAAGCTGGACTGGACCCTGGACCCTGGACTCTGGACTCTGGTTTTTTTTCCTCTCAAAACTTTATTCCCCCCCCCCAAAAAAAACCTCTATCTCCCCCCCAAAAAACCTCTATATCTCCCCCATGAAACTCCCCCCTCCCCCCCATAAACATTTCTTCCCCCAAATATAGTGTGCGTGTTTTCAAACAAACAACGTTATTCCCCCCACCCACCTCCCCGAAAAAACCTTTATGTCTCCCCCTTAAAACTGCCCCCTCCCAAAAACCCCCCCCTCCCCCAAATAAAAAATACAACTACATTGGAATCGATTGAACAAACACTTGTCGTCTCAATGTTCTTCCACAAATCGGCATTGAAATCACGAACGCCATCGAACGACCCGACCCCAATCTTTTAAAAAAGTATTTGGCGTGCGAACGTGATTGCATTACACAACAAGCAAAGATCAGATAAAATTCTCTATTCATCGATTCGACGTGTGCAAGCTCTTATCAGCTGTCAGTGACAATGTTGTTTACCTAAGGTGTTACAGTTACTCTTGTTTTCAGTCAAGCATAAAGTATTGTTTGTCCCTGAAATAAATTGCGTTTTTTTAGAACGTTACTTGTTCTATGGTCATACTAAAGCTTGTTAACTGCAGCCGCTCAGAGGCTCTTTCCGACCCCAATCCTTAAAAAAAAGTATTTGGCGTGCGAACGTGATTGCATTACACAATAAGCAAAGATCAGATAAAATTCTCTATTCATCGATGCGATGTGTGCAAGCTCTTATCAGCTGCCAGTGACAATGTTGTCTACTTAAGGTGTTACAGTTACTCTTGTTTTCAGTCAAGCATAAAGTATTGTTTGTCCTTGAAATAAATTGCGTGTTTTTAGAACGTTACTTGTTCGATGGTCATACTAAAGCTTGTTAATTGCAGCCGCTCAGAGGCTCTTTCCGCGCACAGATAGGTTCTATTCACCGACACGTGCAAGGCATTGCGTACTTTTATCAACTAATCTGATAACCAGCTTTTTAAAAGCATACGCGTAATTAACTGTCCAGACAGAGACATTGGTGTCTCAGTTGACCAAGTTTAGGTGCTGTGATTTTAATTATTTATTAGCAAAAAAACCCTTTTCTGCAGGTCATATAAAATACATAAGACGATAGGTGATTTGCCGAAACACACGTACAAAAATATTTTAACGGATAATACGGATAGCACTCTTCTTCGAGTAACAAAACAACTTCTCACCCTAAGAAAAGTGACTTTCCTGTATCAGTACTCCCTAATTCATTTGTTCATACAAAATAAATTCGCAATCAATTCACCTATTTCATTTATTTTAGAAGTTTAGTTCCGGGGGAGGTTTACTCCTCTATAACAAAATGACGGGTTGCTGTTGTACCTGTTAGAGGGTAAATTTGTGGTTTGGTATCGCTTAGGGTGCTTAAGTATAAAAAAGACTGTCGTTAAAGCTTTCGCAGTATCTTAAAAAAATTGATGGGATGTATTTGTCACTTTGCCTGTTAGGGGTTAAAATGAATCGAGGCCACGCCCACAAAGCGAGATTCTGGTACCTTTTAGGGGTGTTTTAGAAGTTGTCCTCGAGCACTCTTTTTCATTTTTATAGGAGAGTACCCCCATCGAGATTTGTTGATGCCCTGTAAGTGCGAGGGGGAGGGGGGCTCATTTTTGGAGAACGTTCAACCGGAATTCTACGACATAAGCGTCTATTATCAATTTAACCCATCCCCCCACCCCACCGGCGTTTATTTAAAGCCTGGTGGACAAGGCGTTTGTTTGAATTCCTAGTCTTTTCTGGCCTTTTGTGTTTCAAGAAAAGATTTTCATTCCTCATTCTTGACAGCCGCGTATCTTACGCTTAAACCTTAAGTATATTATGCTATGAAATGTCTAACGGGCTTATTCACAGCTTCCGCTTTTAGACCCGTCATTTATCGGGGCCCAGCGTTTAATTGAGAAAATAAGGTAAGCACAGAAGACAGCTTAAGACAGTGTAACGTACGTAACAATATACATATATATATATTATATATATATATATACAATATACATGTACTTGGCTCTTTTTTTCCTCTTTCTTGGATTCAGACGAACCTTTCAGTAAGAAGAGAAACAGCAATTTTACTTCGGTTACTTGCTCTACCGCATTACTGATCTTACACACATCGCTTTAGAATGTATTGCGATAACGATACTTACTTCCAATAACCACTTGGGCGTAACTATGGGTTCCTTTTTCCATTTCTCAGCTCTCAGAAGATTTCACAGCACCTAAACTTGGTCAACTGAGACACCAATGTCTCTGTCTGGACAGTTAATTACGCATATGCTTTTTAAAAATCTCTTGTTAATGAGACAAAGAAAACGGACACCGCGCGCACGTCAAAAGCTTGTTATCAGATTAGTTGATAAAAGTACACAAGGCCTTGCACGTGTCGGTGAATAGAACCTATCTGTGCGCGTAAAAAGCCTCTGAGCGGCTGCAATTAACAAGGTTTAGTATGACCATCGAACAAGTAACGTTCTAAAAACACGCAATTTATTTCAAGGACAAACAATACTTCATGCTTGACTGAAAACAGGAGTAACTGTAACACCTTAGGTAGAAAACATTGTCACTGGCAGCTGATAAGAGCTTGCACACGTCGCATCGATAAAACAATAGAGAATTTTATCTGATCTTTGCTTGTTGTGTAATGCAATCACGTTCGCACGCCAAATACTTTTTTTTAAGGATTGGGGTCGGAAAGAGCCTCTGAGCGGCTGCAATTAACAGGCTTTAGTATGACCATCGAACAAGTAACGTTCTAAAAAAACACAATTTATTTCAAGGACAAACAATACTTTATGCTTGACTGAAAACAAGAGTAACTGTAACACCTTAGGTAACCAACATTGTCACTGACAGCTGATAAGAGCTTGCACACGTCGAATCGATGAATAGAGAATTTTATCTGATCTTTGCTTGTTGTGTAATGCAATCACGTTCGCACGCCCAATACTTTTTTTAAAGGATTGGGGTCGGGTCGTTCGATGGCGTTCGTGATTTCAATGCCGATTTGTGGAAGAACATTGAGACGACAAGTGTTTGTTCAATCGAGTCCAATGTAGTTGTATTTTTTATTTGGGGGAGGGGGGGGGGTTTGGGAGGGGGCAGTTTTAAGGGGGAGACATAAAGGTTTTTTCGGGGAGGTGGGTGGGGGGAATAACGTTGTTTGTTTGAAAACACGCACACTATATTTGGGGGAAGAAATGTTTATGGGGGGGGAGGGCGGAGTTTCATGGGGGAGATATAGAGGTTTTTCGGGGGGGAGATAGAGGTTTTTTTTGGGGGGGGGAATAAAGTTTTGAGAGGAAAAAAAACCAGAGTCCAGAGTCCAGAGTCCAGAGTCCAGAGTCCAGGGTCCAGGGTCCAGTCCAGCTTTTAGGATATTCCAGCCGGGCCCGACGTTATAAACATCAGCAGGGAAACTCACCACGTTGCAGATAATATTTCAAATCCTTTATTGTCACAAATATAAACATGAGAGGCTGAAAAAACCTATCAAGCTCCTAAACGAAACAAATTCAACGTACCTAATATGTCAAAAGTGGCGTAAAAACCACATTAAGTCGCTTAACAAACGTTCAGAGGTCAAATTTAACTGAGAAATATAACAAACAGGCAAGCCACAAGAATCCAGGAGTTATCACAACATCAGAGAATTGATCAGATTTCACCTTTTCGGCATTAGATTTTCAAGTGTATTGTCACGCGACTTTTGATGTAAACAAACCGCGAACGTTCGGACATTCGGTTCCCAAACAACCACACGTCTACAAATTACGAGTCGCTATTTCAAGTTCCCGTTACTATATAATTCAAAATGTCAAAGCAGAAGAATAAGAGCGACTTCAACGCCATGAATATCGCTGAATTATGCAGGGACGTCGAGTTTCAGAAAGCGGATATTTGAAAACTTCGCTAATGGCAATCGCCTCTGCAGTCGAAAGAATGGTTTTGCTGGTGGATCCAAACTTCGAAAAAGATGAAACCAATGATGCAGAGAATTTAAGAATTCATGACAGGCTAATTCCCAATCCATTTTCTCTGAAGACCGTGAACAACATTAACTCGCCGCCGCCGTTTGGGTTGTTTGATTTACCACCGCTGCACTGATTACGACTAGCATGGGCTCGCCGCTTACAAGTCATTTGAAGATTATCGCTTATTCAGTGATGGTTATGTACTACAGAGTCTTTAGTAACTGCTCAGTTGAATCAAGAGGGTGTCCATGTTTATGTAGCCAAAGTGCGGCCTCTCATGAAAATCAAAACGGTTGAAGGAAGGCTGAGGAAAGGAGTACTACGATCACTGGTTTATTCTTGAGGGTAGAGGTGCAAACCGAGGTAGTGTACTTCATGCAAGATGCAAGTGTAAAGGTGGTCGAGATGGGGGGTATATGAACATTGCGGCCCAATGTATGCAGTGGATTGGTAAAATTAAATAGTTAAAAATGTCGCACAACCCAAACGGCGGCGAAGAGTTAAAGTTGTTCGCGGCCTTCGGGGAAAATGGATGGAGAATTAGCCTAGTATCATGAATTATTAAATTCTCTGCATCATTAACTTGATCTTTTTCGATGTTTGGATCCACTGGCAAAACCATTCTTTCGACTGCAGAGGCGATTTCCACTAGGGAAGTTTTCAAATATCCGCTTACTAAAACCGACATTCCTGCAAATATTTTGTAAGTTCTGCGACATTCGTGGCGTTGAAGTCGCTCTTATTCTTCCGCTTTGACATTTTGAACCTAAAACTATTCGAGTTTCAAAGACTTTAAGTAATGGAAAAATTATATAAGAACAAAACGACTTTCCTAGGCCTGGTTGCGAAATCTGCCGGACGAGGCTACCAAGTCTTCCGAATTAATAGGGGAGGGGGGTAGGGGGGTGGTCAAAGTCGAAAGTCGAAAGTGAGAAGTGAGAATTCGAAGCTCAATTTTCGCGCTTCAGAAATCGACATTTGATTTCGACTTTTCAATTTGCGAATTGACTTTTTATTTCGTAAATTCACATTTGATTTTTGATTTTGACTTTTCACTTTGAAGATCGACTTTTGGTTTTGACTTTTTACTTTCGATGGCCACCCTCGGCCACCGTACATGTAAGATTTACATGTACATCATTCTTATTTTTTCATGGGTGGTCATTCATTTTACGCAGCACTATTATTGCAAGGAAAAAGAAAGAAAATATAGGCAATACACAATACCGGGGAAAAGATAGACAACACCAGGAAACAGTGCCTGTATTGTCATACACACACACACATAGGTCACGAGTGGCATGTGACGCATGTTCGGCTTTTAAAAAAAGCCTGACAAAAAATGAACAAAGATAAAGGATAAAGGTCAATCCGAGTAACCCCATTTACTCAAATTATCAGTGGGTAATGGGCTAGGAACAAAGATGGCGATCAGAGGAAGAGGTTATAGTAATATTTAATAACCTACAAAAGCTCATGTCTGATGGGCAAATCCTAGCGAACTCATAAAAGTGGCGAAACAATTATTAATGCATCAGTCAATTCCAGCGGTGCCCATCGCCCCCCCGGGCATTAGTCGGGCATTTGCACACGTTTTAATCCCGGGGGTGGGGCATTTGAAATTTTATCACTGCCCGGGGGTCGGGCATTTGCCTACCCCCGGGACGACCCCGAGGCATTTGACAAGGTGAGAAAAACGTTCCGGTGTAGTCAGTCTGAGGTCGTCCATGATCTTCCATTCCTTTGTTGCTGTTCGCTGATTGATTTCATCGTTTGTTGATTAAATGCTCTATCAAGTGAAATTAATTCTACGTACTGTATGGATTTTTAAGCTATCCGAGATGACCAGTTTAGTAAAAATATTTTATGTTTTTGGCCGTTTGTTAAATACAGATCATGCACAGTTCTTCGAAATTATTTTTGTTGTGTATGTCAAAATCAAATAAATCAACGTGTTATTGATATTAACAAAGTATCATTATTTTGAAAACAAATGAACAACGGAAGGGGAGATGCACAGGTATAAAACAACCGAAGCGCATTGATAATAATGATGAGTGACACTTTTTTCATTATGATTTATTATTAAAATCTTGAGCAGTGTTGCTTTCTAGATGATCCCGGGGGTGGGGCATTTGCCTTCTCTTTTGGTCCCACCCTGGGGCATTTGACGGACTTACTTGTCCCCACCCCCGGGAATTTGCCACTTTTTAAAAAAAATTGCTGATGCCCGGGGGTTGGCCCGGGGGGGGATGGGCACCGCTGGAATTGACTGATGCATAAACTGTCCACTTCCGATTACTCCATCACTGAGTTGAATCACGGATAAACAAATCGCATCCCTCCAATCAAGTCTTAAAAACACTCATGTGTACATTGCTTTAACAGCCGGCCGGCTAAAACTGATACAAAACAGAATTTCAGACGTCTGCACATGCCGGCGATGCGTGGGCCGTTTATTTATGTAGGTAGTATGATTTAAGACAACTGGTGACAGATTTCCAAACTGCTTGGTAGGGTATGCAGTGTATAATTATTTATGTAATTTCCACAGTTAATTGTGAAATTTGGCCATAACATAATTCTATCCTTGGAGGTGATGCAAGTCAAGAAGTGCAAGCTTGCAGGGGAATTATTATTTAAAATTTAAAAACTGTATCCAATGGTGCTGTTAACTGCAGAGTGCATTGTCTATGAATAATATTTATTTGCTACTCAATCTTGACAGTGGAATAAAGCACAACCAACCAGAAAATCACATTGATTTGGTACCATTGTGATACTATTTGCATAATTTGAATGGCCAGAACAGTCCCAAAAAATAATGCAGCCATAAATGTAGATTTGAATGAAGATGTTCTTTGCAAAAAATATGAAAAGAAATACCATATGAATATGATCATTTTAAATTACAAAAAAGAAAAACAAAGCTGGATGGACTTACATCTCATCATCAGTAAAAGGAAAAACAATGAAAGTTTTTGTCCTTTTCTTCCAACTTTTAGCTATAACCTGCATAAACATCAATAATTTAATAACATCAAATTTACATTATTAAGATTAACTTAACACATTCAACTGTAGTACTTCCATCACATTAGATGATTAATTACAAAGAATATACATGGTTAATGATGAGAAAAATAACAATAATGAAATGTGATGAGTCTACAGAAAGCAGAATAGCTTGTAAAGACTTAGACCCCTGTCTGGTAATTAACATATTGTATTTATACAGTATATATATATATTGTATTAAACTGTAGCACTAATTGTTTGTATTTATTTCTCTAATTAAACCAACCCCAACCGTCCTTCTAACCCAATTCCAGACATGGGGGCAAGATGGTCAAGAAATGAACATTGCTAACTTTAAATGGATAGTCATCAATGCACAATAATTAATAACTATTCACGTGATAACTGTTTGGAACACATGATTGGAATTAGTCCTGAAATAATGGGAATCAGGGATTAATTGGGTGGTTCCAGAAAATGTCCATACCCATACCACGGGCGGCATCTCAGAATTCCGAAGGGGAGGGGGGGTTACATCGACTGGAATTCCGAGGACATGGGGGGTTCATTGGACTGGAATTCTGAAGGCATGGGGGGGGGGGGGGGGAGTTTCAGGAGAGTAACTTCCAGTTTGGTGTAGTTAAGTCGCTTAAAGGTAGACTCATCAAAAACGACTTACCTAAGGACGATGATTCACTTGTAAACATGAGACACATTCAACTCAATCAACATGCTGGACGCACATTTCAATGGTTGTTCCAGTAGATCGGTCACAAAAGCGATCGTAGGGTTTTCTTTGATTGTTTTGCACGAATACAATATTGTAGATCCCAGCAAACGGTTTTCAGCTCCTATTTAGCAGATATTATCATCGAGACACATATGAAATTGTTGCATTACATACCAGGCGACGCTCATTGAAAAGGTCAGATTTCACACGTTATGCAAATTTGATGCGCTTTTCATCTGAAACTAACTTCGGATGGGTATTGACAAACTGCGAGCCAGCGAGCCATGCGAGGTAAATATTAGTTCCCAGTCCTGTTCTATTGAAAAATTCCTTTATTACCCGGTATTCTTTTTTGTCCATCTATTAAAAGTGACATTGCATTTCGACTGATTTAACGCAAGAACAGAGACTTAGCCTTGGAATAGCCTGATTTAATACCACTTGTACTTCATGATATATATAGTTCATTGCGGTTCCTATTAACCTAATTCAGTGACCAACTGCGTGTATTGAAAAATTAAAAAATTAATCAAAATTGAAAATTAATCCGCAAGTTCATATGTAATTAGTGAAGTTTCTAACAAAATAAAAGTTGACTTTAATGACATGCAAACAGCCTTGCCATAAAAGCAACACTGGGGACGCTAATTTGTTTAACAATTAAATTGTACAGATGTTTCAACCCTCAAATTTCTCCCCAGAGCATCAATACACTTGTTCATACCCATAAAAAGGTTGTGAGAATAAAGGAAGTGATCACGAAAGAGAAATTGTCTTGAATTTTAAACGAATTCTCTAAACTAGTCATAGGCTACAGGAAACGTTCAGAGGCCGGAAGGAGAATTTGTATATTGGCATCAGGGCTTCAAATCCGCCATCCAGCTCTCAATGTAATCGAAATGTAATACCCTGCGTAGATGACCGTTTCTTTGGCAGGAAAAACCGCAAGAGTTTGCCACAAGGAAACTGACAACTATCGTAGACTATAAAGCATAATGATTTCGGAAAGGATGGTCAGTCAAGGGAAGACGCTAGGTTTCAAATTTAGAGAGAAAAGTAGAGAATCCGCTGACCAAAAATACGGGAGTGACCCACAGAGTCCCTCACAGAGATTAGTTTCAAACTTTTCCATTAAAAAAAACTTTCAAGTCGTGACGTGACAGTTATTTTATATGACTCGCATGGCTCACAAGAATGGCTCGCATGCCTCGCACGTTGACTCGTATGGCTCGCATGCCTCGCTGGCTCGCATGTTGTACACACTCACTTCGGACTACATTCGCTACATTTTGTACAAATTCTTTTAAAGTTGTCATTGACTTTGAGTTTCAATGTAAGTTTCATTTACCACTTTAATTTTAATCGAAGGATAAAGTGCGGGGGAAAAAGTTTCATTTTGTTCTCGCGCAATTTATTTGAGGCCGCAGTATGCAAACTAAGTTTACTATGAACTAAAAATAATTGCAGGAAAAAAGCTTGCTATTTTACTCTAATTCTTTTTCTAACATCATAACCTTCGATTGTAAGAATAAGTTACATTCAACAGTTTCACTTTTGAAGGCAAGTTTGAGTCTGGCGAACGCAATTTCCAATTTCAATTCTGAAAATTTTAGCTTTGTTGTTAATTAATTTTACGTTGCATTTGGCACGCAATTTATTCACGGCAACCCTCGGCACCAAAAATCATAGACTTGTGTTAAAACGTTGGACCAAGCGTTGGAATGACTTCAAAGCCGTTTGAGTCTGCTAATGTTTAACGGATTATCAGTCGTGTACATTTTCCCATGGAAGGTTACAATGTAAAATATCACTCAGCCAGCTGCTCTTAATGTCATCACGCAACGTTGACCGTTCGCTGTGCTGAATGTACGTTTTTTTCTTTCGGAGGGAGCGAAAGGATTAATTTCTGTTTAATAAAGGTGTTTGGAATATAGAGAGGGCTTTTCAAATCAGTTGGAAGAAAAAACGGAAATTCCTAAGGGGGGCTTGAACGATTACAGAATTTTGAGGCAGAACGGTTTGGAATTCCGAGGGCAAGGGGCGATAGAGCATTTTGGAATTTCCTAAGGCAAGGGGGGTCTAGATGAAGATGCCGCCCATGGTAGGGTATGGATATTTTCTGGAATAACCCATTTTACTTAAGTTAATATTTTACTCATGAAGATATCAGATATAAATTCTCAGACCTTGTTAAGATTGTTTTCCACTGTTTGGTGATGCAGGTGACCAGGAACTCCTACTAAAGTATACCCTGCATGACTAACAATTGCATCTGACAGTTGATTAGCAGCAAGTGGTACTATTCTTGTGGCAAACATCTTTTTCTGTATAAAATAAATGGAGTGTCAAAATGAAATAAATAATTAATTGACAGTGTTTGATTTTTGGCAAGTTATTATGTTCTGAACAGCAACTGGCCTATCACAACCAACTGTATTCTACGCAGTCACAGTAAAACAAAATAACGATTACTCCTGCTATATGAAAGCAGAATTACTGAAAAGCCCCCTGACTAAAATATGACTACTGCCTATTAATTAGAGTACAATTTTGATTTCTATCGATTGGAGAGCTAAGTACTAACTGTATTCAAAATGAATTAATTAAAGGACTTGGCAGAAAGAAAAAAACAAAAACAAAATTCATTGAGGATTTTGTGACACCAGCTTTTGTCACAATTGTCCATTTTGCTAATATCTTTACAGATATTAGCACATTAGCACCCATCCTTAGGAACAGTGGGAACCTTAAGTACTACCCCTTGGATTGGGTGGTTCCAGAAAATATTCATACCCATACCAACGACTGCATCTTGGAATTCCGAAGGGGAGGGGGAGGGTTTACATCCACTAGAATTCTGAGGACATACTGGGGTTTTCAGGAGAGTAACTTCCAGTTTGGTGTAGTTAAGTTGCTTAAAGATAAACTCATCCAAAACGACTTATCTAAGGACGATGATTCACTCGTAAACACAAGACACATTTAACTGATCAATCAACATGCTGGATGCACATTTCAATGGTCATGGTCAATATAATGTTTATTATGCTAATATGAACGGCTGAAAGCTGTTCACTTGCCAGTAGATCGGTCACAAAAGCGATCATAGGCTTTTCTTCGATTGTTTTGTTTGAATACAATACTGTAGATCCCAGCAAAGGGTTTTCAGCCCCTATTTGGCATGTGAAATTGTTGCGTTACATACCATGTGACGCTCATTGAAAAAAATGTGTCGCAAAATCGGATGTACTTGAAACCGTAGCATTAAACGTAGCGGGGGTACGCTGCTACTATTTCCTTGCATATACATACTTATGGCCGAGCCACAAAATAACTTCTAAATCTTATTCAGTTACCATGGTAACATAGTCGTTAATCAGAGTACTTTTTGAATCCAATAGACTTGTTTTGAAAACGCAGGGAAGAAAAAAGCAACACTTTACAAAAGCAACACTTTACAAACCTACAAGCACGCTCACATTATGTCTTTCTACAAGTAGAATAGCAAATGATTCCTGGTACAAATTAGAACTAATTCCTTATAAACGTGTTCAGTGAACAGAGAGATTTACCTAAACTAATTTTCAAATTGCATGCCTTCTTTAGCTTTGACAAAGTGAAAGTAACAGTAACGCAGACAGCAAAAAAACGCGATATTAAAAAGAAATAATTAATAAAAGAAAGATGTCGTGCAATCACAAGTGAGACTAATCTTCAATATTTGCTGTCTTAGTTTCTCTGTACCTTCAAAGAAAGATTTTTGATCTGAAACTAACTTTGGACTACATTCGCTATTTTGTACCAATTCTTTTAAATGAGTTTCATTTACCATTTTAATCTTAATCAACGGATTAAGGGCGGGGAAAAAAGTTTGATTTGTTCTCGCCCAATTTATTTGAGGCTGTAGTATGCAAATTAAGTTCACTGTGGACTTAAAATAATAATATTGCAGGAAAAAAGCTTGCTATTTTACTCTACAATTCAAAACAATGACAATGTACACAAGTGTGTACACAAGGTCATTATTTTTCTATTCTTTTTCTAACATCAAAACCTTTGATTTTTAGAATAAGTTACATTCAACAGTTTTGCTTTTGACCGCAGGTTTGAGTCTGGCGAATGCAATTTCAAATTTCAATTCTGAATATTCTAGCTTTGTCCCTAATTAATTTTATGTCCCTTTCGGCACACAAATTATTCACGGCAACCCTTGGCACCAAAAATTATAGACATGCGTTAAAACGTCGGACCAAGCGTTGGAATGACTTCAAAGCCGTTTGAGTTTACTAATGTTTAACTTATTATCGGTAGTGTAAGTTTGCCTGTGGAAGGTTACAAATATGTAAAATATCACTCAGTTGGCCGCTGTTTGTCATCACGCAACGTTGATCGTTTGCCGCGCTGAATGTACGTTTTTTCTTTGAGAGGGAGAGAAAGGATTAATTTGTGTTTATATATAACTCATAAAGGTGCTTGGAATATAGAGAGGGCTTTTCAAATCAGTTGGAAGAAAAAAGCAGAAATTCCTAAGGGGGGTTTGAATGATGACGGAATTCCGAAGGCATGGGGGGGGGGGAAGGTTTGGAATTCCAAATTCAGCATTTTGGAATTTCCTAAGGCAAGGGGGGGGGATCTAGATGAAGATGCCACCTGTGGTAGGGTATGGATATTTTCTGGAATCACCCATTAAATGCTGCTTATCTCATTGGCATTGACAAAATGCTACCACTTTTGTTATCACTTTACTTATTTGTCACTTATTAGTAGCCGTACAAGTACACCCAGGCACCATGTCAAGGTTGACTCCGCTGATTCAAAAGAGGAGGAAGGCAGAAATACTACACAGGTTCCCAGAGGATTTAGTACCAAGTTCCTATGGATCCTACCAGATCTAAAAAGATCCCACAGGATCTTACCTTATTGTTACTAATTTTCGTGGGAATTTAATTTCACGATTTTTGTGATTTCAAAAAATCATGAACCTAAAGTCCTCCCAAAAAAGTACTGTTAAAATTAGTGGCACGAAATTTAATACCCTTGGGTAAATTAACCCTTTTATGAACTTGAACGAACATTTACGTTTACATAAGGTACAATGTGTCCACATGTCCAGATTCAATCATCAACTAAGATTCGACACTTTCTTCCACTGCTTCCTCAGGATCGCTGTCTTCATCTTGCATAAGTTCCTTCTGCACTCAATTAAGGGTTCATCTTTTTTTACTAGGTTCTGCTAGATACCTTATTTGTGTTTGTGTACAAGGGATAACTTCTAAAAAATAGAATAATTTCAAGGATCCAAATAGGGAAGAGGGATATTAACCCAGTTAAAAAAAAAATCGCTTCCAACTTAAGTGTAATGGTCTTCTTAAGGTGGCTCGATTGGATTTCTAGGTGGTGATACCTTCAAAGTTTGAACAGTAATTACACAACCATTGGAAATAAAACAGGGCGATCAACTGTCACACCTTTGCTAGCAATAGGTTAAAGTCTTAGCTTCAGTGAGTTTTATTACAATCGGAGTTACCATAGTAACGCAATGAGGTCATTGACATTTTTACATAATTATAGTCGATTTCCTTGAATTCTTGAGGGTCTTTTTCAAAATGGTTCACGATTCTTGTAGTTCATATAGTTGTCTTCATGTGTACAGAGTTCAAGAAAAATCTATGAGAGCGTTTTCAAGAAATTCGCGGCTGAAGTTTTCAGCCATAAAAATGAAAGGAACTCATTTCAATAGTCCTAAGTTATGTTTACGGGACCTGAGGAAAATAAATTTTTAGCTTTTAACATTGTAGCACATATTAGTGAATGACCGTAAAAAGCCAACAGAAATCGCTTCATTTGATTTCGAGTCATATGAACATGAATAAGTTGTGTTTTTGCTCTTTTGTCAAAAATTTGTCATGTTTTTACATAAAAGGCCATAATATGAAAACCAGTCAAAGGATTTCTTTTAAACTCTGTTGTCCTCTAATTCATTAAATATTTTGAGTGATCTGCAGGTTTCAAGTCCATTGAAATAATATTAGGCGGTCAAACATTGACGTCATGTCAGGAAACTTTTTACTAATTTAAGAGCTGCTGTAAATTGCAGACTTGACGTCTAAATTTTAGGTGAAAATGGTACTATGCTTGTCAGATTTTTTTGAAATTTTATTGAGTTTTTTTTCAAAATACAGCTTCGGAATTTTCGCGAAATTAAGTACCCATGAAAATTAGTAAGAATAAGGTACAAATTAAGATAACATTATGAAAGTCATCGCTTGTAACGTGGTCTCGCCCAGTGTAAGAATTATGGAGGGGGGGGGGGGGGGCAAAATCAAATCATCAATTAAAAGAGGGGGCTCACTTGCCATTTACAGGCCTGGGGGGTCCTTGTAGAAATTTTTATCTTTCAATATATTTATCCCACCCCCGCCCCCCCCTCTCCAAAAATAATGACCTTGTGTACACACTTGTGTACATTGTCATTGTTTTGAATTGTTGTTGTTTTTTACTAACACACTTTTGTATGACAGCTTTAGCATAATTTTGTTAATCACAGGATGTACATGTATTAAACTTTAAACATACCACATTCTTAAACCACCAAAGTAGTGAGTTGGTTGTAATATAAGTCTGTTTAACTGATGGGTAGCTGACTGGTGATGAAGCTGTCCATATGTGACACTGCAAAACAGGAACAGTCCCAGGGTGGCCTTCCCAAAGCAACATTCCCTACAAAAACAATGACATATATACACAAAGACTTAATCTTACAAAGGGATTAAAAGTTTGGTACACTTTACAGCAATTAACCTCAGGGATTAGTTAGCATACAAATTGGCAATTGGTGCAACACAAAAAACTACTCTAAACATGTTTAATTGCTAACTGCCCTGTAATTATGCATTGCCAAAAGTTATAAAAGAACTTGTACATCGAGTTCAGAGTTATGAATGGAAAATAATACTTTTATTATTAATTACTTGCCCCTACAGGGTTTTTGCTCCAGGGAGGCACCATAATGATAGTCCCCACTTATATATGTGCAGGTGTATCAAATGTAATGGAAATGTGTAGTTCAGTATATTGAAAACATCTTAATTGCCAAGAGTGATGCAGCAAAGTGGTTGTGGATAATGGTAACCCTTTGAAACGTTGTGCAGAAGGCTGCAAGGTCTCTTGGAATTATGAAGCATGAGGTTGTCAGTGTCAACTTAACAGTTGATTCACAGGGTAATTCACTAGTTTAAGGAACCTGGTGAGCCTAGAAGCAGTCTGATGAGCTGAGGGCTCCAAGTGGCTCCTTCCAAGACCATGGGCTTTGCGCATGGCTTGGACCAAGAGATGGGCACCAAGTTGCTGATGGGTCAAATGCAAACCTTGCCCGACCTGAAGACACCTTTGGGTGACCACGTGGTGATGTCTAACATGGATTTGAGCAAATGACATGTCGAGCTTGATATCATGCAGTTGAGCATGACCACGACAGGGGGACAACAGTGACATGTCCTTAGCACTACTGTTCCCTTGCGCAGTCTCACCTATGGGGAAACCTGCGAGTACCACCAAAACATCTGGATTTTCATGCCTTGGCCACCCCCACCCACAACCTGAATCAGCTGCGAGTACATTTAAGAAACCCCGACAATCTTGGCATTCCATTCTACACCGGTTTCGTAAGACTCTTCCTGTATTTTCATCAAGGACCAACCACGTCATCATTGATTTCCATCGGCATGAGTTTTCAAGGGGGTCAGCACACTTTCGCAGACGTCTCCCCAAGGTATCTTCCCACTCGGCGTGGGAAGTGGATTTAGTACAACTGTTGCTGCCGCACATGTGGTAAAACATGATGGAGCAACAAATGCAACTTTATGTGCACTACAACTGACAGTTCAACAGGACCATGTTTCTTCCAACTGGGGCTTATGTGACGGTGCAAGACGTAGTAGAAGGCTGGATGACAGTGATGGAAGCCAACATGCCTAAGATGGACAAAGCATTCGCCTCGATGAAAGTGGACTTGGAAGGCAAAGGTTTTTACAAGTGGACATTTTGCAATGCTGAGTTCTCGATGTACTTGCCGGCCTGGTTGGCACACGTGTTGGGCTACTTGGAGTGGGAGACATGGAACATCTTCTACTACTGCTCAGATCAACGTCATCCTAGTGTGGAAATCACCCAATGCGATGCCAATGGCCGACCCACCGAAGTGGAATTGACCCGCAGTCATACCAAGGCCAAACACAGTCGGACGAGCGTCTGGGCCATCATCTCCAAAAACTTGTTTCAAAACATCTACGTGCACTGTGACATCACTGAACCTGTGGACATAGGGTCACAGATAGTCAAAGTCATCTTACCCATGGGGTCAACACCGACAAACAGCTCCTGGAAGATGTATACATCCCTCCGTTGACCTTTTACTCCCTCAGCCAGTTGCAGTTTCGTGACATCAAAATCAATATAACGGACAACTTAAACCGTCCCATTCCATTCCAAGGCGGTGACGCCATGGCCACTCTGTATTTTCGCCGAGGATCGCTCCTGTGTTGGAGATGGTACTGAAGAAACCATTTACCAATGCCGACTGGGTCGAGGTGAGCCCAGGCACGCTCCCCTCTCAAACAGGGGTCAGACGTACCAGGAAGGCACTTCACATTCACAAGAAGGAGGCTGGTCCCCCCCTCTGGGCTCTGGCAGGTCAGGGGGCCATGTCGGTGGGCAAAGATGTCATCTCCCAAGTAGCCAAACGGTTTCGTCAATCCTTTTGCGAGGGGGAGGGTGACGAGGAAGCACCACCCCAGAAAAAAAGAAAACTCAGAAAGGAGGATGGCTCCCCTTGGGAGCCAATGGTGATACCTTTGAGCTGAAGCGCAAAGCCACCCAAAGAGGAGCGGGTTTATCACAGGCCCTTTGGTACTTGATCCCCAGACTTCCTTGAACAGGTTGTTTCGCAGGGCTGGCCAACGTCCCATCGGTGTGTTACCCGACATGATTTCCAGACCCCACGTGGGGATGGGACTGTCAGAGCCAGGGGCACTGTTTCTGAGGTAACCTTAACGTGTTTTCTTTGGGAAAACATAGGCCCACAATGCGTGCAGAACCGACAAAGTGTTGGTCCATGAAAATATTAAAAACAAAAGGTAGTGAAGTGCCAAAAAAGTTCTTTTCAAAGCCAAACGTTTCAGGCTTAGCCCTTCATCAGTGGCAAAAGAACGATTTTCAAATTACGTGTATGCGGACAACAACCCGAAGTGTTGGTCCATCTCATAAAGAAAGCAAGCGAGGCGTGCATGACTGCACGTTCGATGACTTTCAAGCGTCTGTAACAGCAAGTTGCAGCAAAAGTGTGTACGTCCCATGAAAAGAACAAGTAGTCCTGAGGGCTGCATAACTGTGTCGTTTGGCTCCCGTGCTGGTGTGGCAGTTGTAAACAAAGTCTTCTCTTGGACTTACAGAATTACAGCAACAAATGCTGAAATTTGACCAACTGAAAGGGCGACCAATGCCCTGGAAATGCCCTCTCCTTACCAAACATAGCTCCGCGGACTACACTCATAACCTCATTCTTCACTCAAGATCATTTTTCGCTGTCTTTTGGTCAGTCTTCCTCAAAACCATGAACAAAAAAAAGCCGTCACAACTCTCAAAACAGACGCATTTCAATAAATGGGCGATAAATTTCCCAATAAAGTAACCACATCCTTACAATTGATCAGAATGGGCACGGCGTAACAGCCCAAAAGAATTTAACTCCTCCCCATGCCTGGGAACTACGCTTTGTGCACAGTTCCCTTTAAAGGGCTCCTTTAAGCCAACTTGTGAATGCAAATACGAAATAAATCATTGCTATGCTCTATTGCACAGGTTACAAGAAAATGCATTATAGGCATTTATCGGTCGTTTTGAGCAACTCCACCCTCGATAAATATTTTTTGAACCCAAGCCCAAGCCGATCTAGCCACTGCCATGACAATGACACCAGGATACAAGAAGCGCAGCAAAGAATGGACATTGTCAATCGTAACATTGAAGAAATCAAGGCCCACAATGAATAATTAGATGAACTGGAATGGGGTTGACCCAATAAACAAGAGCAAACCCCCTATGGAGAAGACGAGGAGGCCATGTGGCAAGAAGACCGGCGGGCAACCTTGCAACAATGTCAGATCCAGTGCTATAACCAAATGGAAAGAATGTAGCCCCAACCAGGAATGCCACCTCCTCCTCCTCCTTCACCTCCCCATTCATCTTCCCCCACTGGCAAGCTCTTTTCACGAAGCTGCCAACCCTCAGGAGATCATCAAGATACCTTGACATGTGCCGAAAGCGCCGGAGACAAGACAGCTGAGATAGCAAAAGCCCAGCAAAAACTAGCCATCATGAATTGTAACATTCAAGCAATCATAGTTCAAGATGAGAGGTTAGATGAACTTGACATGCCTCGAGCCAACAAGCAAGATCAGAAGACCTATGGGGAAGACGACAAGGCCCAACGGCGCCAGGAAACTTTGGAGACTTTACAAGGTTGTCGCGATAAATAATATCGTCAGCTGGAAGAGTTGTTCCCTCAACCACGCATTATGCCTTAACAACAAGGACGAGGTTATCAACCTGTCCTTTCCCACAAATCTCGTGGCTGGATTCAAGAATGAAACAGTTACCATTTGTTGTTATTGTGGTTCTGGTGAATAAAAAGCTGTGAAAAAGGGGTCTAGTTTTTTCTTCATGCACACTTTGCCTCCTCCCTCCCCCCCTCCAAAAAACACAAAAGCATTAAGTAATCCTGATTATTTGTTTGCAACATGCAGTCGACAGAGCCACTTCTCCAGGTATGTCTCCTGGTGGATTTCGAAGGCTTTTTATCAATCGAACCTTTTATTGTTGATAGCTAGGATGGTGCAATTCACAAGGCGCTAGCGGAAATATTAAACACAAAATGCCTATGCTCCTCACAGACCTGAGTGAAAGAGATAGACTCACGGTAGCTTATGTTACAGGGTGCCTGCATCGATTGACATCTCAGGATGACCCCACCGAACAGGCAAAGGGGCAAGCCTGCCTCCAGAAAGATCTCCAACAACTGTATGAGGCCCACAAGATACCAGGCCAAGAGCTGGTGGCCTACAAAGGAGGCCATATCGAAAAAGACGCGCTGAAACAACATTCCAGCCGTCAATTTGGAACACTGGGGGTGTCCCAAGTTTGAAACCTTAGTCCTGCATGACATCCAACCCGTTGCAGACTGTGGTCATCACATTGCCTTTTGGCAATGGCTACAATGGTCAAAAGAACAAAAAACCACCCATCCATGCATGGTGTAGGAACCTATCCCATCAAGGATGTTGGATTCCAGCACACATCACCTACTGAATCGAAGACTTGCATTCCACCAAGTGATTGACTGATTGGTCACCAACCACTCCCCAGTCAAAGTTATTAATATCCCCTCTGTGCAATCATCTAGGTGGTAGCAATAGTGCCCAGGGTAAAAGCTATTGAACATTAAAAAAATGCAAATCATGCATCGATGGATTCTATTTAAACCAGCAAACAAATTTCCATTTTATTCAATTTTTTTTCACCATGCCCAACAGTGAGCTATTATCCACTAGAGCAGTTGCAGGTGAAGAACTATTAAAACTTATCAAAGAAAGTCACACTATTGACCCAGCATCCTTTAGAGTGTGGGCTTACAACAAATTAAGGGACTTTCACAAACTCTTCTGGCCCTCTGACTACCATCAATTGGAGAAAAAAGCTTTCACCATTGTCCAGGACAATCAAGCTCCAACACCACCCAAAAAAGAAAATGTAAACAACAAAAAAAGAAGCCAACAACCAAAAACACTACACTGGTGGAGCCATGGGAGTCGAGGGGCAAGTTGAACGATTAGCCAGATACCAATGCATCCAGATACCAAAGTCCATGTCATGATTCCTCCTAACCAAGCACAAAGTAAATTCACGCTCACTCTTTCAAGGGAGGAACTACAAGAAGCAGATTCTCACCTACAAAAAGCTAGTCAAGCTCTTCAAAAAATACTACCCACCACAAATTCATACAATGGTCAGTGACTCCTAAGAAACTATCATACTAGAAATACATGACTCGCAGAACCTCATGAAGTTCGGGCAAGGGTGCACCACAAAATTGAGCGATGGGGTTGGGGAAGGGATAGAATTTCGGTTTAGGATGTGTGGATGGGTGGCCGCAATGGTCCCAAATTGGGAGTTTAGATCGACATTATGGTTCCCAGTCGCTTCCATGTAACTTGCATCCAATCCCGTCATCCTAAAATCTAATGCATAGGAACTGGGTATGAGTTTGAGCTACCTGTTGTATGCGACTGTATAGGAAAATACGTTCACCCCCCCTCTTCATTCTGACATAAGGAAAATTGTTCTCTAGAGAGGATGTATAGTATTCTTGAGGACCTGTTGTCCAAGACAATATGTAGTGGTGTTTCTGTTTATTTTGGTTGGGTGAGAGTAGGTTTATCAGAAATGCAGTTCAAATTCCAACTTGGAGCCGCACACGTTATGATCTCCAACATTGACCCGGCAGTTTCCTTTAGATGCTGTTGTACAATTTTTGTTCTATAATTTACTGGGTATTGACAAGTGTCAATAGGTAAAACAATTCATTATTTCCCTTGAATGGTTGAGATAGCAGGAGTCTACTACTGCTGAAGAGTGATGTGGCACATTAAAAACATAGGCATGCATTGCGTGCATGACCTATGTTGAAATGACAAGTCTTGTCCTCGCTTATTTGCAATTTTTAAGACATACTCTGAGGACAAAACAACACATGCGATCACTCTTGCAAATACTTCCCCCTCCACTGTGACCTGAGTGCATAAGGCCCAGTTCAGACGCCGCACCTCCCATGTGCCGTACCAAGTAGTACGTAGTTTTTTGGCAGTTGTACGGTGTCCAAATGAGTTTTTTCGACAGATTTCAATTAGGCAAGCCAAAATCTCAGGGTACGGCAACGTTTGCCACTTAAATATGACGTAGGAGCGAAAATGTATTTGGTACGGCACATGAGATGTACGGCGTCTGAACTGGGCCTAAAACAGCTTTTTCATTTACTCGGCAATACCCTTGGAATGCAAAACAAAATCCCGCGAAAAACCCAGTTGGACCAAAATTGGAGATAGGGCAACCCTCGGGCTAGTAGGCTACAGGCTAAAAAGTCAAACTGACACTAGAACAAAACGACTGCATAAGAATTTCAAATTAAATCTAAAACTGAAACCTCAGTTAAGGTCAACTAATGATTATCTGCATACTACTGAAGAATATAAATCAAGGTCACAACAAGATGTGAAAGAAACAAGTGTAGTAGATAATAATTTGAGGAGAGGACAGTCACTGCAGTCATGTTAAAACGCAGACTGCAGACATGGCCAGCAGCTTGGCACCGAGTTCTCCAAAAAATGCCCCGCAGTAAGGAATTCTCGAACAATTTCAACGGAAAGATTCGCACCTTCTGGGAATGTTTCATATTCCTTTGCCAGACAATTCAAAAGTACATTTGGTTTTGCAGTTAATGAAGTTTCTGAGCTTGAGCATACCGTGAACTCACTATGTTACCGTGTACATTACAGGTTTAAAAACCTACAGACATGCTTGAACAAGCTAATTTATGCAAATTGCTGTCTTAAACACGTCGCTAAAAATTTTCAAAAACCATACGTTCCCGTATATGATAAAACCAAGAAAGAAATCATTTCTATGTCGGCTGGAAAATCTGTGGATATGACTGATATAAATCATGGACACAACATCGTAAACTAAAACTAAACCGCATTATGGGAAGAGTAAACAGGTCTAAAAGTTAATTTATGCAAATTGCAATCCTATAAACACGTCGCTATAAATTTCAAATTACCAAACAAAGCTGTTTAAAAACCTTGCAAAGTACTGTCAAAATTATCCATATCAAGCACAGATACAATCTTTTCAACCAACATCTTGCTCAAAGATACATAACCAAAACAGCTGTTTCATAACGCAAATCATTAAAGAACAAATTGAATTACAGTTTCTCGTCAACAAGTCTATTTTTGGAACGATGTTAATTGCTTTTGTCACGTACTCACGTTCCACCGTTGGCCACAACAAAGTTCAATTTTACCTGCCCTTACAATAGCTTTAGGAAAGTACCATCAATTCCACCACACCAAGCCTTTACTGAAAATATAATATTCAAGAGGAAAAAGTAGAAAATCACATTTGCGCTGATCGTTTCCGTCCCCATATGTACATTCAACATGGCCGGTAAGCTTAACCTTGTCTGACCTTCAGCTTCAGTAAGTGGATTCTAACCAGCTCTTTCACTGGTAGAATGTACTCTTAGCTTAGTAACCTCAATCTGATTGGTGCCACATAGTGCCACATAGTGCCACATAAATTCCCCGGGGGGTGTACTCCCATGTGAAAGTTGCATTGATGCTCGTTGTCTCGCGTTCTCCGTCTGTTTTAGTATATAGCTTTAATTCAAATTTTCTGACGAACATTCCTGCCTGTCTCACATGGGACTTGCCCCCCCCCCCCCCCGGATCAAAAATACATACATGCATACATACATACATACATCTGAGTGGTTTTAGAACAACATATCTGACACCATGCCTAGACAGAGCCACATGAGCGCCTGTGCGACTCTCTCCCCACCCCTCCCCCGCAGTTCTGCAGGGACCTCAGAGCAGCTCCGACCCTCCCTGGGTTAGCCAACCCTTCACTCGAGGATGTCCACCTAGCTACTGTAGATAAACTCTCTGTGCACAGAGTCAAGCGATCAGTTTGCCCTAAACAGAAAGTTCACACTTCTCTTTCAGATCTCTCGCACAGCACAGCTAAGGTTAAGCCCCACTATCCCCCCCTGAGTGAGTCCCAGACCCAACTTTCACCAGTGGTCACAAAGCTTGGTCCCCGGGGAGCACGGTGGTGTGCCGTTTGACAGTCCCCCCCCTTAACTTTTGGTCGGCTGCCGAAGGCTTAGTCCTGGACTACGTCCAGGACTAAGCGAAAAAGTTACGACACAGTTTTTTGAAATTTGCTCAGACATACATACAAACAAACAAACAAACAAACATATATATAGAAAGCGACAAACTGCAGTCTGGCTAAGACCCTATGTTTTCAACATAGGTCAAAAATTATTTGTTTTTAGCCAAAAATTGAAATGAGACTAATGCAGAATAATGGCAAACAAAGCACAGAGTTTCATATTGATGTGGTAGCAAGTTTATTCATTCCCCCCAACATACTATAAAAATTTGATTAGATAACTGTCACAATAAATTAACCCTTGAAGCCCCATTGATCAGCCTTGCTGATAAGGTATAATGGTAACTCGGAAAACTTGACTTATCGTAAACATTTTTAAACTTAGTGCTCTTGCCTTTACCTTTGGGGGGGGGGGGGGGTGCAAGCTGTGTATATGTATATTCATCTTTCATTTACTTTCCAGCTGGATTTCTATTACACAGTTTCTTTCAGATTATGCTGTTTACAGGTTTCTACTATAACTCTGATAGCTTAACATAAATATTTTCAGACTTAGTAGTCCTTGTCCCTTTGACTGGTATTACCTAAAAAGATTGTACCATCTGTGAAAGGACATACTGTGTGTTCACGAGCATTCACAGCTTACATTTCGTTAATATTATCAAAGATATTGGTCTTGTCCCTTTGAACCATATTACCTAAGTAAATAGTACTGGAGTACTGCCTAGATGGACACATGGCTATTCAGCTTGCATGTTGTACTAAGATATTCTCATGCTTCATAGTCTTGTCCTTTTGGCAGGTATTACCCAAAGAGATAGTACCATCTGAGGGACACACTGTTTGTATTCATGATGATTCAGCTCACATTTCATTAATATCTTCAGACTTAGTGGTCTCGTCCCTTTGAATGGTATTACCTAAGAAAATAGTACCGCCTAGAACGACACATGACTATTCAGCTTGCATGTTGTAGATATTCTCATGCTTAGTACACTACTAGGAGTATGTGTGTGAAAATCATGTGAAAGGCATGTGAAAAGTGTGTGAAAACATGGAACCATGTGAAATTCTGAGAGATTCACATGCATGTGAAGTTTTTGAGAGTTTCACATGCATGTGAACTTTTTGACAAGCATGTGAAATTTTGGTAATGCATGTGAAATCTTTTTTTCATGCATGTGAACTTTTTGACAAGCATGTGAAATTTTGGTAATGCATGTGAAAATTTTTTTCATGCATGTGAACTTTTTTTCATGCATGTGAAATTCATGTACTGCATGTGAATTTTATTTAACACGCATAAAACAATTTTTTCATGCATGTGAACTTTTTTCCATGCATGTGAAATTCACGTAGTGCATGTGAATTTTATTTCACACACATGAAACAGTTTTGTCATGCATGTGAACTTTTTGACCTGCATGTGAAATTTGGATAAAGGATGTGAAACAATGTTTTACATGCGTGTGGACTTTTTTCCATGGAAACAATTTTTTTGTGCATGTAACAGTACATTTTAAATTTGTCATGCCTTTTAATAATTATTAAATTCAACTACACGGAATCTAGTACATTTATTGGTCAGTTAATTACAGCTTATTACTTTATTGCAGCTTACTAATATATGGTGAATAGAGCACAGCAGAGTTCAGGTATGTCCATGAATTGTCATTAACTTTATTTTAAAAAAAATTGTAAATTCAATACATATACAAACATAAAATTGACAAGTGTGCAGTTTATAATATGCATTCTTTTTTGTTCGTTCAGCGCCCAGAAATTCTTGGCTTACGTTGTGGTGGACTTAACAGGACAATTTTATCAATTTTCTAGCTAAATAATGGTTCTGTACACTTGCACCTGGATTTCACAAAACTTACAGAAGTTTCAAACATATTGCCCTGCATGTTTCAGATCAATTCTTGTTTGTGAGTATTGTATGCAACATATGCATTTTTGTACAAGTCCAAATTGTAAAATCCAAATGAACAAACTTACGGCTACAAAAAACTGGTAAAAAGAATTCTAATTATCCCTCTTGAGAAGCCACAGTACGTGGGGGATCTCATCATCTATTGCGGCGCTGCAGTTATTTAGCAGCCGATTTGGTATTTTATGCTGTCGAATGACTACAGTTTGGCTTCTCGAGGAGTTAGCAAAATATTCTGCACGCTTACGTCATCTTCCTTAGTTTGCCATGTAAAAGAAAACTTGATGTTGACTACACTTTGACTGCCGATCTTTATTTTTTTAAAATTCAGCGCAATCCTGGTTTAATAAACAGTTATTAAAATCCCAAGTGAAGCCAGAACGGATCACGGCTAATGAAAGCATATACGGAATGAAGTGTTTACCGACTCACCAGACTGCTGCTTGTTTCAAGTTTTATCCATCAGGAAAATTTAAAGCCCCTACGAACAAACCTCTGCATAAACAATCTTCCTCTGTGCATTTTGCAACATTTACAAAACTCGATATAATTGCAGCCCGGTAAAATTCGAAACTTCTGAATTACGAGCGCTGAAAGGACCTCTTATTCACCGTGCTCTCAAGTTACCGACGTCATGGCCAACAGCATGCGATCAATTTCTATCGGACATGCAATGTTTCAAAATACTTCAAAGGTAAATCCTTTGTTTTCAAACATTCTTTCTTGTAAAGTACTTCGGTTTTCCTCAAAACATTTCTGTCCAACAGTGTTTTATACGTTTTGGAGCAAAACATATCATCAGGAGACCACACGTGATATGTAAGCTGATACTCGTGGAATGCCATTTCTGTTGACTTGACTCTACTCAATCGCATCGTTACTTTGGCGGTCAACGGTTGAATCGTTGAGGTTGTGTTTTTGTCCGTATGTTTTTCATTTGCCTCAGAAAGTTTTCAAGAAGACATCAAGAAACGAACCTATATGTGCTTAGAATGAAATGCAAACAACAATGCAGGATAAATGTGCTTAAAATGAACTGCAACAAACAGTAACATTTTGGAATGGCAGATTTCGTGGAAAACGTTAACATGTTTACAGATTTTGAACGCCACCACACTGTGAGACTTTGAACAATATCAACGTGAAATTGATTTCTGGATTTACCGGCATTTTGTGGACCTCTAAAGACGAAAATGTGCGAATGTTCACGTATTTCGGCCAGTGATCCAGCAGGGTATATTTCAACCGGAGTGAAAAAATATCATTTGCGTCTGAATTTTGTCGCCGCTCCACTCGGTAAGTCCACTGATTAATATTTCTTTTTGCAACAAATTTAAGAGAAGCTTGTGTATTGTGCTTTTGATTCCTTGCTTCCCCCAAAATGTTTGTTGCCAGAAACTGTACTGATTTTTCTGAGGAAATAAGCATGCACTGATGGGAGCTTTCGAACAACTGATTTGTCAAAATTGTTATGCTTGTTATGTGCCAAGTGAATTTATACATGTATGTGAGACGTATTTCTGGTCTGTTATACAACGTTTTAAACTATTTAACAAAACGGCACTTTCTGTGAGAAATAGAAGTACAACTTTGTATTCCTTATAACTTAAACAACTGTAATTGTAAATGCAGTAAATTGTCACTTGACTGTAACTGTCTGCACGTGCTGTTTATCGACTCTATCAAGTTCCACAGCCTTGCTATTGCTTTCGTGAGATATGTCTTAATAATAGTAAGAATTTGAGCAGTTAAGGGCCACACAAAGGCTGCTTATAACTGGCTTCAGTATTAAAATTTTTAAGTCAAATTATACCCAGGTGTTCTGCATGGTTCTGAGTTAGCTAAGTTAATTATGACTAAGAGCAGTTAAAAAGAGTAGTCAAAAAGCACTTATGGGCAGTGTTTTAACAGGAAATACCAGTCATTCCTGAATGTCACTCTGAAATGACCTTTGACTGCGGTTTGACTGCTTCTTTTACTGCACTGAATTGCTGACTGCAGAATAGCTGCATTATGACTGTATTTTGAAGTCATACAACAGTCAAAATTTGAAAGAACTGCATTAAAACTCCAACAGTCAAATAACAATCTGCAATCTGCAGTTAAGCTACAGTGCCCAGTCTGTGCCTAGGAGATCCCTGTACATGAACACAACACCCTAACATTAGTTATGAGCAATCGATAAAAAATTGGCATAAAATATAATTTATATAAAGATACAAATAATTATAGGCTTTTTTATAAGTAATAATTGTCTTAAAATGAAAAATTATAAAATCAGAGCTAGTGTTGTCATTTTATGAATTAAAATGGCTATCTAATTGCTTATTAATAAATTATATTATATTGCTAACAGAAACTATATGCATAAACTAGCTAATAGGTGTGCTAGAAAGTATAATATTGTTTTTGCCATCCTTAAAGAGAACTGAGGCAATTAAGTCACTTCAGAACAGGACCTACTGGTGTTTTACTTTACTTAGTCACAGTATTAAAAGCAATTTGATCCATTAGGTGACTGTAACTTAAACTTAAGTTTGTTTTTGAGACAAGCTGTATATGTGAGAGTTCCACTAAGTTTCACGTTACATGTTTTAAGTATAGTCGTCTTCTGTACATGTGCTTGCATAAATAATAATAGTGTAACAGAACAGTGCAGATTTTGAAGTGAATTAATTTTGTTCATGGAATTCTATGGCCAAATAGTGCTTACAACATTCACAATTACAGGGCACACGTGAAATCGCAATGGAAAGTGCTAACATGTGAAAATGTATTTGAAATTGCAAGTGAACTTAACTGCCATAATTCCTGATATATGTGCATGCAGTGAAACAGCTTGAGCTTGAGTAGGTGAAACGTGTGTGAAGAAGCATGTGAAATTCAATTTCCATTCACTACAAATTTACACGTGAAACCTCATTTGAAGACGGCACATGAAAAAGTGTGTGAAACTGCTAGTGAACTTCTACTGCCATTCACTGTGAAGTTATATGTGAAACCTCATGTGAAGTACATGTGAAAATGTGTATGAAAGGGATTGAATTGTTTCACACTCTTTTCACATATCTCATGTGAAGTACACATGAAAAGGCATGTGAAACTGAAAGTGAACTTCTACTGCAATTGATGTGAACTTATATGTGAAACCTCATGTGAAGTATATGTGAAAATGTGTGTGAAAGGGATTACATTGTTTCACACCCTTTTCACATAATTTTCACATACATTTCACTATGCTAAATTTCACACACACATGAAATATGTGCGTGAAATACATGTGAAAAGCAGTGAAAAACATGTGAAAGGTGTGTGAAAATGACACATTTTTCACACATTTTTTCACAGGATTTTTCACATACATACTCCTAGTAGTGGTAGTCGTCCCTTTGGCAGGTATTACCCAAAGAGATAGTACCATCTGGGAGACACACTGTTTGTATTCATGAGTATTCAGCTCACATTTCATTAATATCTTCAGACTTAGTGGTTTTATCCCTTTGAATGGTATTACCTAAGAAAATAGTACCGCCTAGAAGGACACATGACTGTTCAGCTTGCATGTTGTAGATATTCTCATGCTTAGTAGTCTTGTCCCTTTGGCTGGTATTACCTAAGAAAATAGTACCACCCAGAAGGACACACAGGTATTCAGCTCGCATGTCACCAAACGAGAGCCTGCTCGCAGGCTATCATGCTTAGTTGTCTTGTACCATCCATCCTAGATTGAGGTGTCTAATTGCAGTTTTAAGTATTGTCAGAAAATGCCCACAAAGGTGAATGGGTTAACAGAGGTATCAACTAAGGGCTATTTGTTAAATCATAAATTTCTTGTTCACGTAAAATTGAAATATTGTGAATGGAATAAAATAATATTATTGTTTGAAAATTAGATTCATTGTTCTGTGTTTCAGTGTTCTGTGTAGTCTTTCATTACAGGAATTGTCCAGTTTCCCTTCCATGGAAGGTTTTTTTTTGGGGGGGGGGGGTGAGACACCTCCCCTCACCCAACCCCTTGAGAGGTTTTAAAACTTTGTATTTTGAGACCTCCACCCAACCTCCAAATTTCCGAGAACATTCTGTGGTGGAGGTATGGTTATTTTCTGGAACAACACAATTACATTTTTAACTGGGGGTTGCAGTGATATTAATGGAACTGTTCCTCACTATCTCAGATTTTACCACAAGAAATTCGTATGCAGTCGGATGCTCTCTCAAAATGAAAACCCTGCTTAATCTTAGCATTTTCAAAAGAAACATGTCACCGTTTGTAAAAAAAAACAAGAGAATGCAATTTAACAATGCACTAATTAATTAATTGGCGCATTTCAAAACCATAAAGTTCATTCAAGTGAAATCCAACTACAGGAAAACTCAGAGGTAAAACTGTTAAAGCTTCCCATTGAACTGAAAATTAAGGTTAATACAATAACACTGACCTTTGGTGCCAAAGCCTTTGTCTACTCTTCTCACAATGAATTTGCTGATTGTGGCTTTCTCGAATTCTGAGATCACTCTATTTGTTTCTTCCAGTGTGGAGACAAACAACTCACCACCAGAGGACCAGTCATGCAAATTTTCAGCTGTCTCCAAGGAAAGCTAAGAATATTGGAAAGTCCTACTTCGAAACACTCGTTTTTCCCGCCAATTTTACTGCGGGAACGCGCACACATCTGAAGGCTGGGTTTGAAAACCCATGGCAATGTTAAAGTTAACACAGTCACATTAAGAATGCCATCCAGTAATCATTCTAAAAATTAGAACTTGTTGTAGTCATCACCCATCTTGATAGAGTAAAGAAATTGATTAAAATAATTAAATGGATGTAAAAGGACAATTTTTTATTAAATGTTTTATGTACCAAAATTCTCTGTTTTCGTCTTCTGTGTCTTTCTTTTACCACCCTTAACCAAAATTAGCACCACATCGTTCCTAATTGAGCAGTCTCAGTTACGAGCAGGTTTTTTCTTCAACACATGGTGAACAAGTTGATTACAGTTACTATTCCCTTGTCACTGTAAAAATGAAAAACAAAATAGAAAAAGGCAAACAATCAACAATAACTCATTTTTATTACATTTGAAACAATTACATACATACATAAACTTTATTTACACATTTGGATTTCTACAGTAGCAATTCCTGCTAGTATCTCCAAATAAAAAACAAAATTAACTAAAAATTAAAAAGAAACAAAATTAATTAAAATTAATGTTTGTTTTCCTTCCAATGGCCTTTGCCTCCTTCACGGGCAGAGTGAGAAACAGTGCCATTAATATCACTGCAACCTCAAGTCAAAAATATAATTGTGTTGTTCCAGAAAACAACCATACCTCCCCCACGGAATATTCTCAGAAATTTGGAGGTGGGTGGAGATCTCAAAACAGGCTTTTAGCCAGGAATTGAAAGTTGGCCGTCCAAGGAGCATGTTTCTTGTAAATTATTTGAAAGATTAAGTGAATTTTATTCAAATTTTTCCAAAAAGTGGGCGTCCATAGGACGCCTGGACGCCCTTCTGGCTTAAACCTTGTCTCAAAATACAAAGTTTTAAAATCTCTCAAGGGGTGGGGTGAGGGGAGGTGTCTCAACCCCACCCCACCCCCCAAAAAAACATTCCATGGAAGAGAAATGGACAATTCCTGTAATGAAATCCTACATTAATGACACAGAACAATGAATCTAATTTTCAAACAATAATTTTTATTCCATTCACAATATTTCAATTTTACTTGTACAAGAATTTATGAATTAACAAATAGCCCTTGGCTGATACCTCTGTTAACAAATTCACCTTTGTGGGAGTTTTCTGACAACACTTAATACTGCAATTAGACACCTCAATCTAGCATGGATGGTACCCTGCGAGCAGGGTCTCATTTGGTGACATGCGAGCTGAATACCCGTGTGTCCTTCTGGGTGGTACTATTTTCTTAGGTAATACCAGCCAAAGGGACAAGACAACTAATCATGCGAATATCTACAACATGCAAGCTGAATAGTCATGTGTCCTTCTAGGCAGTACTATTTTCTTAGGTAATACCATTCAAAGGGACAAGACCACTAAGTCTGAAGATTTATGAAATGTGAGCTGAATACTCATGAATACAAACAGTTTGTCTTCCCAGATGGTACTCTCTCTTTGGGTAATACCTCTAAATCAGGAGACCCTCTAAATCTCCTGCAATTAGGGGAAAACCTGGAGCTTTAAAAAGAACAAACTTAAGAAGCTGCCTTTCGTGCCGTAGTTGTTCAGAAGAACGATTGTCCCTGCATTTCGCTCACGGGTTTTGGATTTGTATCTTGCCGGAATAAAGGTATTGCATTTGCGTTATACTGAATTGTACAGTTATTTTATCACATTTGTCTGGTTTCTGATGTGTGAGAATGTCAGCTGTGCACTTATCGTTTCGCCACGTTTCACCCCATCGAAAATTTCCAGAAGCATTTGGTGCCCAAGTTTTTAAACATCGACATCAAGAGGTCATTACAAAAGTTGATGAGACAGTTACATGTAAGTTTATTAATAGACAAGCTGTAGTTTTAATTTTGTAGAAAATGCTGTAGCCAGAAAAGAATCGCCGGCATTTAGCGACGATCTCTAAGGGTGCGTTTCTTTGGGAAAATCCAAATCCGGATTCTTGTATGCAAAAACGGATTTTGCGTTTCTTTACCTATATCCGAAAATGGATTAATCACGGATTAGTGATCTGAAGAATCCACACTTCGAGTGGATACATCAGATCAAATCTAAATCCGGATTTTTAGGATTCATGATCCGTGCGTTTCTTTGGGGGACGGATCCGAAAATAGTACATCTGTCAAGCGGTCTTGCATGCAAATTTACTGGTCTCGCCATATTTTCTCTCGATCTTGCGTGACAAAACATTCAATCGTGAAAAAGAAAATTCAGGTGATTATTCCGTTCCGTACATTTGAAAAGTTTTCTCCAAAAGTACAGACCGAAGCATTGACATGTCAGGATAACTTCATTTGTGTACCATTTCTGTAATTCAGGGACCAGATTTTGCTAACTGTGAACGCAAATAGCGAGTTCACTTTCATGAACTACTGCAGATACTGTCCTTGTTTATAAATTATTTGTATTCCATTCTAGTTGAATTCGCGGGCAGTATGAGAGAAATATCGTTCTGACATATATATTGCGTGCCTCCAGCCTGTCTTGTCATGACAAAATAATCCTTTCTCGGATTTTGCGTTTCTTTGGTGTCGAAGAACCTGACCTGGGATCACAAATCCGTTTTCGGATTTTCCCAAAGAAACGTACCCTTAGTTAAGACGAATTGCTCTTATAGTCAACGCGGTTCACACATGAACAATCATGGACTGAAGATTGCATTCTTCGCGTGCGCATTCCTTTCTTTAATTGGATGACCGTATTCTTGTAGACAGATTGAAAGATAACGATTTTTTTTTCGATGAACGAAATTGATTCTTTGAAAGTTCACACGTAACATCAGAAATCGTCTACATGGCGCACTCGGAAGAAGTGCTAATCAATTACTTCTGACAGGGATGTCATCCGTTATCAAGGATCTTTACCTCCACAAGAAAATGGTTGAGTCGTCGCGTGGACTAAATAGTGTCGGACGATTTTATGAACAGCTCCTTTTGGCACTCTCGTGTTCTGTGGTTCCGTGGAATATCTGACAACCCCAGTCCAGCATTGAAAAGGTTAACGATTTCGTTCCTTGCATTAGAAGGCAAAGGTTCGTACTCGTTCCCGTTGCATTACAAGGCAAAGGTTTACCAGAATCGTAAAAGCCCCCAAGCGAATTTCTTGCCATTTGGAGTTAGGAAACCTAAACTTTCATGTTCCGATCATGTGCAAACCTATGTACACCGGCCGCAACACACTGCGACGAAAATAAAATTGTGGTTGTTGTTGTTTATATTTTCTGCGGGTTTCTGATTAAGCCACAAAACCTCCAGCTAAAGAATAAGTTGCCTTTGTTATTAGATCCTTTGGATTTTCTTTCTAAGGATTGCTGTAGTTGACTTTCTCTTTACGGGTTATTTTTGTCGGCTTTATGTTCTTGCCATTTCTTGCGCCGGGTTTGAAAAACATAAAAATATCACGCGTGACATGCCGGAAAACTGAGCCAAAAAAAAAATAACTTTTCAGTTCTGTTCAGAAAGTTTGAATTATTATTACGATGTTACAAAAAAAATTTCGAATAACTAAAACAGTGTTTCGAATATAGAATCCAAGTTTCAAAGAATCGCTAAATTTTTCGAAGAATGAAATCGAAGAATGAACTAATCGATGAATATTTGAAGTTGAACGTTCATGCATGAAGCGCGTTGACTGTAACTATTTTCAAAATCATCTTAAAATTTATTTAAGATCACGAACAATCTTATTTTAAGATGTTCCTAACTTAAAATAAGAGGTGTAATTCTTAAATTAAGATATGATAAAATAATGCATCTTAATTTAAGAATCAAGATATCTTAGTTTAAGACGTTTCAAAACCTTAAATTAAGACGGTAGGAATCTTACAAAGAAATAAGAGTGTGGTCATCTTAATTTAAGACGTCTTTGACTCACTTGAGGGTATATCGTCTTAAAATAAGATGATTTCAGTCTTAATTTGAGTTATTATCTATCTTATGTAAGATGCCTAACATCTTAATTTAAGATTATAGTTTTTACGGAGTTCCTCTTCCCGACTTATCTAGGAAGATCAAAGGGCCTCTGCTCGCAGGGTAATGTGGACCATGTGCCGATTACTGAAAATCTTATTTTTCGTCGACACTGCTTTGAAAGAAGAACAGGGTCTGGAAAGGGGGGTCCTGATCCCGCATTCCTGCTCCTTTTTCAAGCAAATCCCGAATCCCGCACTTTTTGTTGTCGCTTTCCCGAATCCCGTTTTTTCTTTCCGCAAAAATTCATTTACAAAAGGACTAATTTTTGTATAAGCTAATGAATTTAAGTTGTAGATTTGCCCATTTGGTTGTTACTTTACGTGTGTTGTGGGCAAAATGGAATTAGCTCTTCATACCTTAGTACGATGAAAGAGCCCGATATGAAAGCGTGATGGGTCTTCCTGTATGCGTGCGCACTGTCCTTGATAAAAAAGTTTACAGGGACACCTTCGACTGCGTCTTCTTCATTGTTGCTGCTGTCCTCATTGTCGCTGGAGTCAGAATCATACTCTGACAGCTGGTCATCAGCTAAACTTGGTTCCTCAGTGACCCGGTCACCAACAGGTAGCTCTTTCCTATACATATTGAGAGGAAGAGTTCCTGCTGCATGTTTTGTGTTGTTCTGATGAACCGAGAGCTGCCTGACAGCTTTGCCATGCTCGCTATCCACTGCCGCATGGTGTCCTGGTCCTGCTTCGACATCGTCTGTACGGGGAGACGTTTAATCGTTGGAATATCCCTGAGTGGTACCTTTGTCTGGGGAATCGGATAGTACGAGACAGGATTCGTAAAGTAGTAGGCCGACCACTTTGTTGCTCGTTTCAGCGACTCTTTCATGTTGTTGCCAAAGTCTCTGGAATATTCCAACAGAGTGCAAGTCGGGTGCTTGAAGTGGCTCACAGCATGCACATTTTCAACCTGAATTGTCAGGCAAACCTCGGGCTTAATGCAGAATCCTGGACTTAACGCGTCAATATTTTTATCCAGTCTCTCTAGACCATTCTCCAAAAGATTTAATGAGGTAGCTGTTTTCGTGGCAATGGTTCCCTGTGGACCATTGGTCGTGCTTGCAATAGCGTAACTTTCTTTTGCATTGTCAATGGTTCCATTGCAGTACGATGAAACATACTTTACCATCTGGTGTGCCTGTTTCAGTGTAAAACTCTCGTGTTCTTGATGCTTGTGATGCACTGAAAATGTACGGTACAGGTTTCCGAGGTTCTGTAGAAACTCAACAGTTCCTTCGAGGTTTGTGACTAGCTTTATTGTACCGATTTGACCATCGGTAACAAATATATGCTCCCTCCCTTGATGCATACGCCCATCGGCTGACCAAACGCAGAATGGCTTCCAGAGCCATTTTTGTTGCCCTCCTCCCCGGTCCCAGCAATAACTTTCACCTCACCTCCACTCTGAAGTTTTTTTAGCTGCCTGCATAGCTGTCTTGGCCTGTAAAGACTATGCTTCCGTCCTGGAGTGCAGAAATGGAGTGTATACGCATGATGGGATGGGATGGGAATTACTCTGAAGAACAACAACTCGCTCCAAGGATTTCTTTGCCATGCTGAACTTCCAAAAATTCTTGGTGTCTGCAAGGAAGAGGTAGTTTTGACTCCCGAGGCACTTGCTTTGAACGCACATGCATTCTTCTGGATACGGCAGCAAAAGTTTTACAGTTCCACACAAGAAATGTCCATTCGAAGAAACCGTGGTAATGAACACCTCTCTTGTTGTAACCGAGGTACAAGCAATGATACGATCAGTAAGTTTGCAGATGCTGGATGGCTTTATGTCTGTGTCCAATTTCAGTAGTTGGCCATCAGATTGTAGAGACTGACGTTCAATTTGTAGATAATGTGCTAGTCTCTCCTTGAGCACTTTCACTATCCCTTCACAAGAGAGATTTCGCCTTGTTAGCTCATAAACTACTGATGCACGATCACGCAGTCGAGCAGGCCGAAGGACAATCTTATCTTCCAAATCAACAATAATAAAAGTAAACGAGCGAAGAGCAAGAGCGATATTAGAATTTATCAAGTATTAAATAAACCACGTGCGACACGTTCACTCTCCAGGCATCTGCTTGTAACAAAATACCCTCTTTGTTTTATTTGAGGATTACTTGACAGTTTCAATTAGATAACTATTAACTAGTCACACTTGACAGTTGTTTGTTTTTGTTTTTCAACAGGAGAGACTTGCCAGTTAGCACTTGCCTGTTTGATACGCTTTCGCGGTCATTGTGTTCATCTAGGCGGTGAAAATTTCCCAAATTCCCAACAATCGGGCAAGAATTCCTGCGTCCCGTGCCCAAATTCTTTTCAATCCCGCTTCCCGGGATGCAGTCAATTCCCGAATCCCGTCAAAATATTTTGCGTTTTCCCGAATCCTGCACTGTATTTTGGTCAAATCCCGGATCCCGAAAATACCCTTCCAGACCCTGGAAAAAGAGGTGACAAGTTGGAATCAATTCATGGATCGAGGACCACTTAACAATATTACGCAGTCATTACCAAATGCGATCTTGTGAGTTTTGCCGATTTTTAGACAAAAATCTGCCATTGAACACTTGCTATAATGAAGTGTTGTAAAGAGCAAGTTTACATCAGACAGTGAGAAAAACATTCGGTATGCTGAACTTCGCTATTGAGTTAATTCAGGAACTTGCGATGAAAACACTTCTCAGCGTCAAATCCACAGTGGATGACAATAATCAGGCGACTATATTTGCAAGAACCAAAGGACTGCTGGAAATGTTTTTCGTGAAAGGCTGAAGAATTGTGCAATTTGCGAAGCGCAGTCGCTAGAATTGAAAATGTTGATAGCTGTGATAACAGTTGAAAGAAATACAAATTTAAAGGACAAGCCTTCAGATATGATTTTGACACCTTTTAAATTTGCCTGAAATGGACACGGTTGCTGCTTCTGTTGCACTTGTGAAAGCTAAAGGTAAGCCATTTTTCTTTCAACTTGATTCCCGCATCTGGATATTTACTGGCTCAAGTGTATGCCGGATAAATTGTGTTTTGTATTAAACAGATCTCAGTTTACCACTTTGTTTTTTTTTTCTCGTGTAATACATTAAGTTTATTTATTTGCAGTCTGATTTTCCTGCGTAAACACCAATTTGGCGCTAAAACCCCGTTTGTTTGATGTCTCATTGAAAGGCAAGAGCCGAGCAATGTCGACCTTTTGAGGTTTAATAGTTCTTTTGAAACTGTGTGACTAGCTGGAAAGGTCTCTGAAGAAACAAAACTCACGCCAGTAGTAGTCTGAGGAAAACGGGAAAAAACAAACAAATAACCCGAAAAGAACACGAAGATTAGAATCCTACGTGAAACGCACTAACTTAAAATTCAGTGACTAGAAGGTTTGAAGATTTGCAAGTAGAATGTATTGTTAAAACGACAATGCAAGTCGTAGTTTCGCTGTTTTAGAGATTTAATTTTAACCTGAAAATAGACCTTTTACTTTCACTGAAACTTCACGAAATTCGTAGCGGCTGAACTCGACGAAGAAAGAGAATGCGTTACACCCGGCGATCCACACCATTGCATTGTAGCACTCTTCGTGGAAAAGATTTTAATCATTTTGTTATAAAATGTTTTTTTTTTTGGTCAAGGGAAATTGGTTTTGAAAACGGTTCACTAGTTTATTTTTCGACTGAAAGAATACTAACATATATATTTTTTGGAAAGCAATGCAGAAACTCGGCGAATCATCTTTATGCCGTGAAAGATTTTGCCAGATGAAGCATGAAGTGATCTCTATTTGCATAATCAAGGTTTTTCATTCGAGTTTTCGCTCAAAATATTACTTAAACTTGTGTGCAAGTTACATCATGACAATAAGTTATGCCTCCCATTGTAAGTTCCGTTTTGAATTTTTTTTAATCGTTCTCTTTGCTGGAATTGAGTTTTTTTTTCATAGACAGCATTTGCGAGTGATTAGAATTTGAACGTGCTCTCAGGTTCAGGTTTCAGGTTTCAACCTACACTCTAAACTTTTGTAAACGACCCGCATTTAACCAGACACTACATGTAGTTCACTTTAACGTTTGCTCCAACAATTATTTTATTGTTTTCCCGGCTGTAAGTGTAGTTTTCAAAGTATGATAAAATTCCGGGAACATTTAGCCAACGCAATATTGAGATTTTATGGCATCTGATTTGAGATTGCGCCGGGCCACAGGAATGACTTTATTTTCAGAAAAGCCTGAAATGAAATGTCCTCGTAGCAAGATTTATAAGTTAGAGTTAGCCTTAGAGGTTTATGAAGGTTTACTGTTCCCCATCCCCGTTGAATGCCCTTCGAATCAGTACATCCTACTTTCGTAGCAAGCCTTTTCTTTTCCTGCAGCACTATTTTCGCATTTTGAATTTGCCGTCTTTCGCTCGTGGATGAAAATAAATCGACAGTGCAGACAGTATCAACTCTCCGAAGCAAGAAAAAAGGCCCTTCTCAATAAGCTAGCGTCTTTTAAATTTATTTAACTTTTTCCAATAATAACTAGAATACAGCCAACACCGCAAATTAACGGCTCAGCGAGTAGATCTTCCCACTGAACTGAGTGGCGGCATAATTCACCGTGTTAATTGTTGGTTTCCTGACGTTCAATCACGTCTTGGTAAAAGAACTTCGTATGAGCAAATTCTCCGAACCAAGTGCATTCGATATATAGATATTTGTCGTTTGTCTGCTTCAAATTATAAAACTTAAATTAAACAGAGCATAGCTCTAAGACTTTAAAACCGGTTGTGATGTCCCTGTTAGTCGGGCCCTATAATCGCCTCTCGTGTTGTTGTCCGCTGAAAAAGAAAACCAAGGAATATATCGTTCGCAAAAATGAACATTAAATAAAAGTAAAGGTCGGTGGAAATTTTGACCCCTGGAGAACTCAACTGTGATATATTCATGTTACAGCAAGGCCTGTGGAAAGTGCTCTTTGAGGTAGTTTTCATTTTCGTAATGGCGGCCAGTGTCACAGCGGATTTGGACCCTGGTCAGTACAAAATGCAGACTGCAGACTCTGTACAAAATGCAGGCTGGGTACAAATTGCAGACTGCAGACTGCAGACTGAGTACAAAATGCAGACCAAGACCAAAACGGTATATTTAACTATAAACGATATAATTTCAATCAAAAAAAAGAAAAAGCTCGGTCAATTGACTAGCCACCGATCAGATGCGAGATAAAACCACAAGAAAGTAAACAAACGGTCAATTACGAAACCACAGTTCGCTTTTCCTTGCAAAAAATTCGTCCTATCGCTTTTTTTTTTAATTTTTGTATCCATTAACATTATTTTGTTGTTATTTTCTTCGAACATATAGTGGTATTGAAGAGGCCGGAGCTTAGTTCAGACTACTACGATGGCAGGCATCGTGGGGAGCACACACAGATTTTTTTACTTTAAACTGCAGGGTGGCAGTGAATTTATTTATTGTTAAAAAAAAGAACTGTCACATAATAATCAAACACAGAAATCCGCAGAAATTTGCACTATTAAAAGAGCACACGAACCTCAATAAGTACCGCTTATAATCATCAATAAATATAATGCGTTGGTCCTTCGGTTACTATTGACAGAGGTGACTGTTTTTTTTTCAGTTTTTATACTTGAACAACTTAATCGAGTCTCGTGTGCTTTGACCTCTATGAATAATGAGAATTTTGGCGGATAGAAAGGCAACTGTGTGACATGGGGCTAGTTAAAAATTGAAAACATACTGTTCTTGTTTTCAAGCAATAAATAACTAAATTCCCTGCCACCCTGTTTTTTTCTTTCATTACTAGTTTACCCTTTTTTTTACCGATTCGCACCCGCACGAGTGCCATCGTGGTAGTGAAAGTATAAAGCTCTGGCCCCTGCCGTTCCACTGCATGTTCCAAAAAAATAACAAAATAAAAATGTTAATGCCGATACAAAAATAAAAAAGGATGATAGGTCGAATTTTTGCAAGGAAAAGCAACCTGTGGTTTCATGATTGACCGTTTGTTTACTTTCCTGTGGTTTTATCTCTCAAAATTATCTCACATGTGATCGGTGGCTAGTCAATTGACCGAGCTTTTTCTTTCTTTGATTGAAATTATATCGTTTGTAGTTAAATATACCGTTTTGGTCTTAGTCTGCCTGCAGTCTGCAATTTGTACCCAGTCTGCATTTTGTACCTAGTCTGCAGTCTGCGTTTTTTACTGACCGATTTGGACCCCCGCGCGGATTTGGACCCCTCTGAAAACAAGCGTTCTATTGAGTAAAATTGTTTTTTGGAGCTGTTAAAGAGGCAAAATAAAAATATTGAATCAGCTTTTCTTTTCAAATAATCTTTAATACTTAGGGTAAAAGAGAACCTACAACGCTAGTTTGTATCGATAAATTTTAAAAACTAAACTTTCTTGAAGATATCTTACAATATTTTCTACCATAACTGACTTAAAGCGAATTTATAAAGCCGCGCTAAGAAAAACAATGGTATTTGACATCAGCTCGCCGCAGTAATTGGAGGGGCGGAGTAGTAAACGTACTTTAAAAATTAGCTTTTTTCTCACTTTTTTCTCACTTTTTTCTCACCTCAAATTAAGTTTGTTAGCAACGGGAGTAAAAGAAAAAAATAAGATTTTAAAATCGTATCTTCAGTCTGTAAGAAATACCGCAGCGCGTGCTTTAAGTGCAACGTTTAGAGGTCTGGCTATGTGCCTAAAGCGAACGGTCAATTTACTTGATCTAAAGTCTGACTCCACCTCTATTTATGAATAGGTTTGCAGTATTTTGAAACCCAAACGAAACGTTTCTTCGCCAAGATTGAAAAGTGAAATTATTTCGGTACTTTATATGTGAATAACAGCGCGGGTTTTCACAATTACATAGGGGTCCAAATCCGTGAAGGGGGTCCAAATCCGCTAGCGGATTGGATCCCCCGGGGGTCCATATTCGCTAGTGGATTTGGACCAGGGGGTCCAAATTTGGGGGGGGGGGGGGGTCCAAATCTGCTAGGACACCGGTCAAGCTAAGTTTACTTCTGAGATGAATTCTCTACAGAAACTGGCAAGTTACGATTGATAACTATCAGTAATGTCTGCCAGAGACGATCGATAATCGTGCCTTTCATGATTATTAACTGTAACTACCGTCAAACGTAGTTATTAACTATGGTCTTTACGATTATTAACTATGTTTGACATAGTTATTAATTGCAAGTGACGTGCTTTTACAATTAACAACTACAAAGTACCACTCTTTACGATTAATAACTACTTAGCGCGCGCTTTCAGACTGTTAATCTGGACAATTCCACTATAACAATATAAAAACACTATTATGTAGACACCCGTTGTCAAAGTTGATAATTATTGGTACATCAACAGTAAAGACAATGGCAGAGAGAGGAAATAATTTTGAGCCAATCTGTTCAGTCACCAGCAGTTGGAAACGTATTCTAGCAAAAGTATTTGATGATCGTGTATTTTTGGCACCTCTGGTTGATTCTAACAAAATCATTTGTCGAAGCACTTCTAGTCGGTGTTGCCGGCCCTGATCGGTTTCAGCACACATTTTCTTGAAGATTTTGTAGCCGTCGAGTTCATTCTCATTATTCAATCAGTGTGACTGAGTTATACTTTCGAAGACCTTGTATCGATTCTCGCATTGTTGGCGCTGTGCTATTAAGCTAAATTTAAACTACGTTGTCTACATTCTAACTAAAGATTTCTCGCCTGTGATATTCCAGTCTCCTGTTTGTGTACTGCTGATGGCTTTCGTCAGTTTATTCTTCACTAGGTTATTACCGGTAAATGATGTTCGCTACCCATTTGTCGTCGACTATTTCGCCTTCATTGTACGTGCTGAAATTCAAGTCGGTGTTATAATCCTGAGTTTCAGTTGTAAATCTCCCCTGGAATGGATTTCCAGCCACTTGTTAAACCAGGGGTTGCTGTCTTTGCTTGTGTACCTCATTTGCATCAGAAATTGGTCCAGAAACTTGTTCACAGATGATAAATAAACATGTCAGCACGCAAATGTTTGCAGCGAAGCAAGCGAGAAATGAAGAAACATGAGAGTGCGCAACTGTCAGCGGTCGCGATTTGGTTTTGTTGCTAGGCAAATGTGCGGACACCTTCGAAAAATATATAGGCGGATCGAGATTTGACCACCCTAAGCAATCCTCATGCGATCCTCACGCGACATATTTATAAAACCTCGCTACGCTCGGAGGGCCTTTACTTTTGGCCCTCCTTGCTTTGCGAGGAATCATGAAGAATGCTGATGTCATCAATGCGTTTGGACACTTTCAATACCCCAAAGTTAAAAAATATGTCCAAGAGGATACAAGATGGACAGATTAATTAGCCATAGTCAACAACAAAAACATTTACTTCTATAACATGGGTACTCAAACATGGTACGAATATGGTTCAAATCATTGTCACCAATGGCAAAATGACAAATGGATACAACAAATTGGATTTAAACCTCTCAATGGATACCCAACTCTGCATAAATCCAGTGCCATTGTTGGGTTCAAATCTGTCAACCTCTGCACTATACAAGAAATTGAACATCTCTTTGAACACACCATTTCTCTTCAAAAAGAAATTGATAAGTTTGACGCACTCAACCTCAATCTTCCTGTCTGCTAAAAAAAAGAAAAACGTCCATTTCTCAAGTGAAATCAGCACGATCACACCAACCATGGATGGACAGCAATCCATCATGTAAAAAAACAACCAATCATTGATGAAGATGATATAGCCAATAGGATGTTGCCTTTCTAAATAAAAAGGCAACAACTCAAATCATTGCTTCACATTCAACATCTGCAGCATCTGAAGAAACGTGAAGCAAAACGTCTAAAGAAACAATCAAGCTGCTAACAATCATGGACTGCTACAAAGATCTAAAAATCAGTGACTTTGTAACGATAACTACTACTTAGAACACGACTACGACTACTACTTAGAATGCATCAAACGTGGCTTAGACGCTGGTTACACCTTTGAACATTACCTTCAAGACTTGGAAAAAGCCTTGGCCATAGCCTCCGAGATATACGAAAAAGACAAGGTAAAAAGACAAGAAAACAGTACAACCCAGGCAAAAGACAAGAATACCTTGAACAAATGATTAACAGAAGACAACAACGAGCCCAGAAGCTTTCCAAACTTTGAAGAGATGTAGTTACAGGAGGAATAGAAGAAACAATAGAAAAACTGTTTAATAAAAGATGAAAAAGAAGAGACTATGTTCCTAGAACACTTTAATTAAACAGAGTAATTGTAATGTTTTGAAAAAGCCATTGAAAAAATTATACTTGTTATGTTAACCCTTAAAAACCCATGTACTGAACGCCGTAATTTCCCAACCATTCCCGTGCACCGCAGTGTCACATGACATTTTAAACTCAAACCCAGTCCAAAAACACCACACCTGGTTTTTGATAATGTCATCAGAATGGAATGTGAACTGCTGCTTTCTGATTGGTCCATTTTGATCACATGACCAAAATCCGACTTTCTGATTGGCTTGGTGCTATATAAACTGACCCCCCTTACTACTGATCCAAAATGTGATTTGTCAGTTATAAATTGACAGACTCGATTGTACATTTGAGGATGGCTGAGTACTGAAGCTTGATTCAAAGTTCATCCCTGTTTTGTTTTGTAAGACACAAGTCATAAAACCAGCACTGACAGTAAGTCAAAAGCAGCCATTTTCAACCTGTTATGGCCACTATTTACCGTAAAAAAAAAACATTCCCAGGTCTGCTCACCAGCTACCTACAGTAGTTTCTTCCCCTTTACCTACAAAATGGGATTACTCAAAACCCTGTATAACACTTAACTTATAAAATTGTCTGTCATTTTATGGAAGAACCTATTCCCTGAGAACCTTTAGTTACATTTGACAAATGCAATATTTCTCAATATATTTTAAAGTAAGTTAAGGGAGTAAAACACAACCCCATTCAGGAGTCAAACCTCAGGAAACGTGAGGTCCATTACAAAATCCCTTACGTTGGCCACTTCTCAGTCATTGAACAAAATGAGATACACAAACTCGCCAATAGGTTTTACAAACTCATTGATATCAAACCAGTTTTCACTACTTTCAAAATCCAAAAAATTAATTAATGCGGAAGATGCTTTCCCCAAAAGGCTTTGCACGTGTGTGGTATATAAATTTTCGTGTGCAAGATACAATGCTTGTTATGTTGGAGGAACCAGCTGACATTTGTCCACAGCATGTGTGCGAGCACTCATTTTTGGACAGATCTTCTCATGTTTTTAGGCATCTGCAGAGTTCAGAGTCTTGTCAAGCATCGAGTTCACCGGACTGTTTCAAGATCCTAGACTCTGTGGCTACTTAAATGTAGAAGTTTCAAGTGAAACTTAAATAATCTATGTATATAATGTGGGAGAAACCTGACCTTACTCAGCAAGTGAAACACAAAAACCTGACACTTTCCTGTTAAGTCCCTCTACATCACATATTTAAACTTTCATGTATGCAATATTGTAAATGCAATACATGTAATGAATTCATTATTTTGTGCATGCGATAAAATTCAATGGTGATTTCAATGGTGATTACACTGATGATGACCATTGTGCCATTGTTTCTGAGAATATCTGTATTGTTGCTGCTGTCTAAGACCTTTTGGACCAATCACAACTCAAGTTTGGTAAATGTTCCCTTAGCTGCAAAATTTTAAAAATCTTACTGTCTATTGTTGGTCATTTTTTCACTATTGACAAAAACAGGCTTACAGAAGGTTGTTTTAAGTATACATGTACAAAATATACATGTACCATCACACTAGTGTAAATGTAGCCCACATACCTTGTCAAGGTTGAATGCTACAATGGTCCAATTTTTCAAAAAGTTGTTTTCTGGTAAACCTCTCAGAAATGCAACAAAACTTTCCTCCAGCCTGGAAGAATGAGTTTCTGACAATAAAAGGAACAACAAAATTGAAATCAACTTAAAAGAAGTTAACTATTTCCAAGTTAATTTCAAAACTAATAAAACAGCCACCATTGCAGAGGTCTGAGTGGCATACATATGCACCCAAAAACAATGAAGGAATATGAAGACAAATGAATGGACGTGAAGGCAAATGAAGGCAGAATTGAAGGTAAATGATGGCAAATGAAAGCAGATGAAGGCAGATGAAAGCAAATGAATGGAAATGATTGCAGATGAAGGAAACTGAAGGCAGATGGGGGCAGACGAAGGGAAATGAAGGCATATGAAGACAAATGAATGGAAATGAAGGAACGTTAAGACAGATGAATGGATATGATGGCAAATGAGGCCTATCATAGGTGCATGGTGGCCAATGAATGGACTTAACACTTGTTTAATTGTAATATCATTCTTTAGTTTGGGGAATCGTGTTGAGCATGCACATGAGTCTTTTGCTCTCCTTGTGTCTTCTGTGGAATTTAAGCACAGTTTGTGGCCATTTATTTTAAGCAATTCCTTGGTTTGGTGTCATTCATGGTGTTGTTTCCCTTCTGTACCATTAACATTCGGACACACATTCAAAGTCACATCCCAACCGTGTTCAAGGGGGGGGGGGGGGGGGCCCCTCCCTTGGGTTTTTGCTACATGTTTCAATATTTTGGAAAGATGTTGCCTTTGGTAGAAAGCCTAAATGTGCTCTACAAGATGAGGTTTAGATTATAGGTTGTGGCACTCCTGGGGGGCTGTGACATCATCCAAGATGTATGGCCGCCATCTTGGATTTTACCCGAAATTAGAAATTATAAAAAAACAGCAGAAATTGACAATGTTTGACGCTAGACATGTAAAATACGACATAGTTAATGAACACTTTTCTGCTTTTTGTGAACAATTTCTGCTTAAAAACACAGATTGTTACCCAACAATGGCTTGACCACCTGCTACTTATGACATCATATCTCATAATCAAAGCAACCACTTCTCACCAAACGTATGTCGAAATTTGTCTAAGGGATGTGCATACAGCTACTGAAAACAGCAGAAGCTGATGAAAAATCCTCTTGGAAAAATTCAAGAAAAACCTCATGGGGGGGGGGTGGCATCCACTCCCCCTCTTCTATGTCCGAGGGTTAAAGCAAATTGCCATAAAAACACCATATTCATAAAGCCCAATATAAATTGCCCCATCTCATTCAGTCTTCACGTGATCGCACGGAAATTTAGTCTGAAAAAAAAATTGAATAACATTCAGCTATCAAAGGTCTTTCCATCCGGCCACTGCAGGCTGCATGAGATCAGATCCACCAGTCAAGTGCCAACAGCAGGCTGCTGTTTACATGCAGTTTTTGAATTATGCTTAAATTACACAGAAGACCAAACGACAATCCCACATTGAGGTACGTGAAGTTTATTTCCATTCATAGCTATACATACAGCTGTAGCTATATTTAAGCATTTTGAACACCTAACTAGGAAGGAAGTCTAAAGGAAGTCTAAATAGGAAGTCTAAATTAATAGCTGAGAATACCGCTTACGGGCAAAATCATGTACATGCTTTTAGACTGTAAGCTACTGGGTGGCAATGTCAAAAGCACCCTGTCGAAAGCAGTCTGTGTGACGATAAAGAAAGCAAGACCATGGTAAATGTTAAGCTCACCGAGTAAATAAGAGAGATGTGACTTTCAGATTGTCGAGAGCGTGGAACAAACAAAACATCTGATTCCCAAAACAGGAATTGAACCTATGACCTTTAGTACAGGTTGGACTCACCAGACGTGGCGAGCTAGGTCATGTTTACTAGATTCCTATGACATGTGGTTCATTAAGAAACTATAAAGATTGTTTTGTCTCTTTTTTGACCTCTGATTGGCAAAGGGTTAATTTTAACTTACGTACATGAATAAGCAGCTTCACGGCTTAGTGGGATTTTTGCGCGGCTTGTATTTCTAGTCAATGTATGGGGTTGTGCAGCAACTTTACCCAAAATTCCAGGGGCAAATTGCATAAAACTTAACAATGAGCATAACTTCTAACGTCAGATGTTCAGTCCAGTCAAAGTCACTACTTTAACGTCTGACATTAGTAGTTGCATGGGGGGGGGGGGGGGTAGGTTTTATGCAACTCACCCCAGGAGGGAGTGGTGGTCGGTGCTGTAGTGCATAATGCATGATATCCATATTTTCCAGACCTGTAAAAAGTTCAGTATTCCCGTGTTTACAAAATTAAGTGTTATGTTTAAAGAAATGGTCGTGTTATATTATGAGAGAGAGTAACTGGCAAACTCAAGAAATGTCTACACAAAGTTACCTACTTGCATCTCTGTAGAGTACGCAAAGAGGCCATTTTGATGTGGAGTTTTTCGTATGAGTTTCTAGCTCTTCTTTAGCAACTAACAACTCGTCTAAGGAGGCAACATCCCCAAATCCTGCAAATTCGCCGAGACAAAAGTAGGGCACAATTAGCGCTACCCACTTTGTACATTCATTAGATTCAAGTCAGGAAAACGGTTGACTCACCAAAAGAAAGATAGCTTTTGCCTGTTGGAACGCCGAAGCAATTCCATATCACCAAGATAAACATACAGAACTGCACCAATATTGCCGCCATTTTGATCAGTGAGCGAGCGAGAGAGAGGGAGCTGGAAACCAACTCCTTACCAGTTCCTCCTCGGTTATTCAACATGGCGGACGAAGTGAAAAAGTACAAGAAGTGAAAAGCGAACATTTCATTCTTTCAACTTCTTCATCGGAAACAAGAAAATTTATTGACTTGTTTGGGAACTCGGATTCAAAGGATGGGCTTAGGACTAATCAAAGTACAGATGCAACTTTGAGGTGTAACCTGTAATGTCTGATACAAGTGTGCTTTCCTGGTGGCAATGTTTTCGGTTTCAAGAATTTTGGACACGTCGTATTCTTTTAATTATTCATGGTACTTATTTGACCATGTTTCCCCTACATAACAACACGCTAACCAAGCGTAAATTTTATGTGATTGTTTTCTGGTTAAAATGGAAACGTTATTGGTCCGTCTTCGTTCAGTAAACGATCAACGAAACGAGGAGACTGCTGTTTAAACTTCGTGAGTGCGTCGCCGATGGGAAAACCACTCCACTGAAAGATTGCTCCAGGTCATTGTTATTACGTCAAATAACAAAAGGCTACTGCATCTGCAATTCAAAAGATTTGCTCGTTTTGTAAAAGTGAGAAAGCCAGCTATAAGAGGCGAAATATCCGGAGTACACGTGGTCGAACTCAATCATTTGACTGAATCACGAAAACAAGGGACACAAGGAAATTACAACTAATTGTCGTTCTGTTGTTTCTGCTTCGATTGCGGAAGATAGAGAGGTTGACTAAAGTCGAGGATTATCTCACACATTTACCTTCAATAGATGACCACTTTGCATAAAAATGTCTGGAGACTGTGGATATAAGTGTTTGAAATTCATGGTAGTTTTCTTCAATCTGTTGTTTTGGCTCGCTGGTTGCGCTCTGTTTGGCTTGGGAATATGGCTGCTCAGTAATAAAGGGGAAGTGGCTGGCGACTACACTAAACTAACTGGGTCAACAAACTACAAGGCTGCACCTATTTTATGTATTGTAATTGGTGCAGTTACGATTGTAGTTGCTTTCTTGGCATGCTGCGGTGCAATCAAAGAAAGCCAGTGCATGCTGGGCTCTTATTTTGCTTTTATCGTACTTATATTCGTTCTGGAGATCACAGCCATAGTTCTCACTTATGTTTATAGAGAACAAATTGAGAAAAATCTACGAGGTGATATAAAAGATACTCTGAATAGATATAAAGATATTGATCACGAATCTGTAACCAGAGCAATTGATGAAATTCAAGCAGGTTTTAAGTGTTGTGGGAATTACAAATACAGCGACTGGTTCAACACTACATGGGGAAGAAAAAATAAGGAATCTGTTCCAAAAAGCTGCTGCAAAAACCCTTCAGATGATGCTTGTCACAAGCATGTATCCCACGATCTAACAAAGATCTACACCAAAGGATGCTATGACTTTGTGCGGAAATACTTGCTAAATAACCTTCATGTGATCAGTGGATTTGGTATCTGGATTGCTGTCATACAAATAATGGGAATGATCTTTGGATTATGCCTGTGTTGTCAAATCAGGCATAGCAATGACACCTATGTGTGATGGGTAGCTTGGCTCACAAGCCCTTTAGCTTCACCACAAACAGTGATTGATAATTTCATTAACATCAGTAAGAATCTCAATTCCAAGTACGTAGGCTATCCAAAGACCCTCCATTTTCTCACAAGATGATCAAATGTGGCACCAAGAGTATACATGTCAAAATGGTGTGGGATAACAAGCGTGAACACAAGGGCTGGGCCAGTGGTGGGGAGAGAGAAAAAATATTTATAATAATAATATTGTATGATATAATCTGTATGTGTTGTTTCCTTTTGAGCAACTGGCATGGAGCGCCTGCTTTTTCAAAGGTGGAAAATTCCCATTGCAATAGGGTGGGGGGCACAACAGCTGGCTTTAATGCCCACAGGGCATTGCATTCTTGTTTCCAACAATTTTCACTTTGTGGTAGTTGCCACAACACTGACAATCTGCATAGTAATGGGGGTGAAACAGGCAATCACTTGTAATCAACTTGTAAAAATTTTCGTTGTTTTATAAATTTTTTTTTGCTGGACTGAGATATGATGCTTTCTCCCTCTGTTATTGACTGGATGAAAGTAAACAGAAACCCAGTCTCCATGAGTTCAGTCCCAGTTCCCATGTTGGTCCCACATAGCCTCCATGGCAAACATTCCTGTAGGTTTTTCTGCACATTTTTCACTTTGAATTCTGGCAACACAGAAGGTTCACATGCATGGAGAAACCCATGCATGTGTGGCACGTTTGCTCTACAAAAATGGCTACCAACCAATAATGGCAGCAGTGCAGCAACTGGATACATGTGATGATAATCTAAATCTATTCTGTTTGGCAACGTGTAATGTGCCCAGATTGCTGAACAGCCAAGTTGCAAAATTTGTATGAAAAAACTTGCAGAATAATGCTTTGCTGGGGTAAACACTTGATTTTCAACGAAGATAAAAATTATTGCCCATTCCTTCATCCTACCTGCAAACAGACTAAGCATGAAACTAATTAGATTAACAATAATAATAATTGTTATTGTTCCTTACTTTTCTTCAACTGTACAAAAGAGTAGGGAAGCTAAAGCCCTCCAGCTTCCCTCTCTTTGACGCCCATGTCCTTGTCAAAATAGGCAGCCAAACAAGAATATGAAGCTGCAGTCTTAAAATCTTGTCTTTATTCTTCACAACCTTTCAATGCATGCTAATTATTGCCTAAAAAGTTAATAGTTACGTGAAAGTTCTCATTAATACCTAAATTTAAAAAGCTTAACCTCACTACTAACCTAGAAATTCATACATATTGTGACATCAGTGAAAAGTTACATTTATGCTGCGCATTATTAGGTATTTATAAGCTCAATCTCCAGCCTTGCCTTATACCTGATTATCCATTCTGCTGGGAGAAAAGCATGAGTTGTAAGGCTGGTGAGAGGGCCTGTAATGTTCCATTAAGAGTGCTTGAAAACCAAATGAACACTATTAGAATACTGCATTAAGTCCACATACACTCCAACTCTTTTGTAAAAAGAAACTTGTCATTTTCACCCTAAATTCTTTAACAGTGTAATTCAATATATTAGTTCCCTGGTCTCGCTTGCTCAGTATTAATTGAGTCTACTTGAGTCAAAAATACCAAAATACATGTATACCACATTAAATAATTTGAAACTGTACCACGTCCTTTTTTAAAGTGATCAAGTGTGAGTTATATCATTATTTTGTTTAATAATTATTTATCCAAGAATTTAAATAAGCCCGTTTCAGTGAAAAAATATGTCAATGGTAGATTAAAATATTTGTGTAATCATTGTCATTATCACTTTTAGCTGTAATGAAAAGTGTAAAAAACCCTTTTTAAAACCCTGATGATATATTATGTCGAAGAAATACAATTTTGTGGTTGCATGGATTAAGTAAGAGCCCTTCCATAACAACTGGTGGTGACAGATTAAGAGTTTATGCCTCAGCCTTGACAGCAAGTGGAACACCACGACTGGGCTTGTAAGGTCCTTCCCTTGGAACCATCTTAATGCAGTCTACAGAAAACACAAACAAACTTCGGTTAGTTAGATGTTCACTAAGTAACCTCTGTGTTCAGGTGGGATGTTGGTACCAGTGCTTATTTCCTCCAAATGTAAACCAGAGACTGTCAAAAGAAAGTGTAAGTATATATTTAAGATCAGATGAGTATAGGTATATATAGTCTTTGGCATTCACGAGGTTTAAATGCCCATAAACACCTATTCTGAAGGTGGTGTAACACTAGCATAATTATAGTTGTTCTTACCAATGACAGGGCAGACTGAGAAGCACAGTGTACAGCCTGTACAGTCCTCAGTGACATAGGGCAGATGGGTCTGAGCATCAAATGTGATGGCTTGATAACCACAGTCATTACAGGTCATGTAGCACTTGCCACAGTTAATGCACAAGTCTTCATCAATTACAGCCACCACTTGTTGGCTGTTATCCAGGTCGCCATAAGTACCGATACGGCTCAGTGCTACACCAATAACGTCCTGTCACAACAAAATAATAATCCCCACTTATAATGACCTGATTTATATATCCATGCATTATTACAAGCCTGCAATAACTGCTGTCAGCACTTCAATTTCACAGAATGACTGAGAGCAAGGCAATTGCTCTACCAATGAACGATTGGAAGTATTTCTTGCTGGCTTGACCAAAATTAATTAATACTAGGTGGAATGAAGTGTGTTTGCCTGACAAAAAACACAACATGAATAAGTAACTGCGAGATTACCATCCCACCAACATATATATGGAACACATACAGTTGAACTGCTATGTAGACAAGAAATGAATGGAATATGAACTGCAGTTAAGCCTGAAAAAAAAAATTGATTTCACGGTGTTTTCAAGCAATTTCTTATTTGCTGCATGTCTCGACTGCAGCTCATATAATTATTATGTCTTTGATGTATCTATGAAGGTTACAATGCTCATTTCATCAAGCAATAAACCGGTAAAAAAAAAAATGCCGGCAGAGGTGATGGGTTTGACTCCCATTATAGTCTTGATCATTTTTTCTTTTTCAGGCCAAAAAAGGAATTGCTTCAACTGCTCACACAATGCAGAGATCATTTCATTCATTTCACAATTGCAGTGATATTCAATTTGCTCTGGAAGGAAACACTCATGGTAAAGATGTAAAGCACACAATGCACTTGTCTTATATACAGTGCTCTATACATAATTACAAATAATTACCTTAACCAGTGGGGCAGGTTTGTCTGGTTTTACAGCTGGTCTAACCTTCTCTGGCTCGAATTCTTCACTTAACAAATCAACTTTCTCTTTGTGCCTTGCTATAATACTTTCTTTTTCCTTTTGGTATGGACCAAAACTGGGAAGAGACTGCAACAAATTTCATTAATCACTAGCGAGGAACTACATATACGCATGAACAAGAAATTATGGAATGTTTGATTGTCAACTGCTGCTCCAACACTGATCAATAGAGCAAAGATGTTCAAGGTAAACTAAATGTGATTTTTGTGGCAAGAGTGATGAAAATGTTTGGAAATGTAGGGAATGATCAGGAATATAAAGTGTGATGGAAATGGTGGAATGAATTTGTTTTTTCAAACCAACATTGGTAAATGTGAACAGGAGAGAACTTTACAACAACAACAACAACATGAACAAGAAAGAACAGAAATAAAGAGGACATTTTATGCAATCCACATCGTACCTTTCCAACAAGTTCAACTATTTTGGGAACAAGTTTGCCTTTTTGGTGTTTTGGTGTGGGAGGACTCTGGCCATTCCATTCTGACAGCTCTTGAACAGTTTGGAGATAAAGCAAGCACTTTAGTCCTGTGGTATAGTCATCAATCAGAGTGAAGTCCTGGTTCTGTATGGCACTAGATATCTGGAAAGAAAAATACAACGTTTAAGTGCATTAACAGAGAAAGATTGATGGATGGAGGTAGGGATGGGTGGACAAATTAATGGACATCCGGGATAGAGTAAGTGAGGGGACAGATGTACACACACAAAAGAATGATACCCAATGGTAATGCCATAAGGGGTGCGAAAGCAAGGAGAAAAACCTTTCTTCAGTTACTTTATTTACAGGTACTGTATTTTTATTGTGTTCATCTAGGTGAGAGTTAAGATCGACTTTCCATGTCTTAGAAGTGTTGGTCTGGCTGGGATGTTGGTTCTGATCTAGATCTCTCACTCCGCAAAAATAAGCTCACACTTGTTAAACCATAAAAAGTCATTAGCGGAGAAAATCACAAATGACAGACAATTGTCCCCAAAATGAAAACATAGGCGTTTTTTCCTGCAATATGGTGAGATTTATGAACACAACCTATGGGTTTCATACCACTGCAGTGTGTACTGTGTGTTCCCCTCCCCCCTCCCCGACAACCTTGCCATCAAATAAACGTAACATGTCTTCGCCAGAGTAAGGAATCAACATATTAGTTATCATAAAACGGGGTAACGAGCAGCATGAACACATGACAGTTAATTATAGCATGGCATTAAAATTGCGTGCGAAGTAAATAAAGCTCTTCATTTCCCTTTTCTTCAAAGACAACATATCCTAACACGTCTGTTTCTTGCAAAATTCAATAGGTCTCTATTAGAATGTCTTGTTACATATCTGTTAATGTTGTTGTTAATCTTGCATTTGGTTCAAGATGTTTTAAGCACTGCATTACATTCCAACAGTTCAAATTACAAGCAGCTGTCAACTATGCAAATTTTTCAACATACGCTTTGAACTATGAATAACCCCAAAGTAAAGTTTGGTATCTTGTAAAGATTTAACTCTAATTCCTTGATCACCACTAGTTTCATTCAAGTTTTTCAGTTTTAGGAATAGCTAGGAACAAGCCCCCACAAATTCTGATTTTACTTTGAAATGGCTTCCTGTTTACGCACACAAAAATGACACTGCAAATTTTAAATTCGCTGTTAGCTAGAGATAATCCTGAAGTATTTTATGCTGTTTGACTCAAGTCTTTTCACTACCGTTATAAACTTGGGCTTTAAATATACGGTATATTGTTTTCAATGTTTTTATTGTAATTAGAGAGTAACGTTAATTCCACGAAATAGCTTGAAATATCTTTGATTGACACTTGCAATCGAAGCTTTTCATGTGGGTAATTGGCCAGAAATTACGGTACTTCCAATTTATGTTTACAAGTTACCGGCATTCACAAAGTGTTTCTGCTTTGCAGCAGAACACATTAAGTCTAGTTGGTTCGTTACGGCCATGACATTCATACTTAATAGAGCTCAAATTGACGAATCCTTGCTGCTATTGTTTGTGCCATGGCTAAGTAAACGGAGGACTACAATGTGAATGAAATCCTGCCAGACCTAAAGTATACAAAACAGCGCATTTGAAGTAACATTAAATAGTTCCTGTTGATCGAGACTCACGATGGTAAAACACTTCAGAGCTCGGGGGTCGTAATCCCATAGTATAAGCTGTATGGGTATAATTTTATGTGTCGCTTATAAGGTAAGGGTTTCAGTGTTCTGGTGGCACACCTCCACCCAACATCTGACAGAATACCCCCCGGCCTCACGCACGAAAGACAGATACCGTACACAATGTAGTTACGTTCTTTTAGGCTTTGACATTAGCCTATGACGTCACTTTCATGACATCATTGGCCAAAAAATGGGTTATTTAATTAATGAAAGTATATTTTACAAGTCAAAAGATATTAGCAGCAGTGAAGATGACTCTTATCTCTGGGATAAACTTGTTAGACTAATTGTTGTCCCATCCCATTGCACCTGAGAAAGGGCCAGAGCCTTCAGGAACAGGCTTGCTGGACATTGCAAGCAGTTGATGTGTGTAGCCCCTAAACATCTGGACAAGATGGGCCACTCAGTGCAATGGGATAGGACAACCACCCTGGACAGAGTAATGTCAAGAAGGCCATTTGACACCCAGATCTTAACAGGGACAGAGGAAACGATCATTTTATATGTCACATGATCTGAAAGGATCACATGGCAAACAAGCCATGTCTTAACTACAACAACACTTCCTGAAGATGCTTCAAAGAAGTGATAGCTTCATACTTTTTTAATCTCAGTTTGAGTAAGTCATTTCTCATCCAAAAAATCAAAAGATATCAATATTTGTATTTTTTTGTGGACAGAAATTCTGCAATGGAAAGCTAATTTCATCATTTGAACTGTCCGTAGGTTGCTGTAGATACCTGGACAGCAGATGCTCCACAATGGAGGAACTGCAACACTGCTTCAGCACTGTCTGCTCCACCAGTAGCCAGGATTGGAAAGCCAGGCAGAGCTCTTCCAATTGCAGACACAGCTCGCAATGCAATTGGGCGAATTGCATTTCCAGACACACCCCCATAAGTGGTCCTCTGCTCCTTGCCCACTGCAGGCCATGCAGTGCCATTTGGACGCAGACCCATCAGACCAGACACTGTGTTGGTTGCAGTTACTCCATCAGCACAACCTAAATTTAAAACAATTATTAATAGTAACCACTTACAATATGGCTGCCAAACATGTGATTCCAATAATATCAGCAATTAACTGCAGAGCTATACACAGACTGGGAATTGAGGGGGATTTCAGCCTTGCCGAACAAGGACAGGGTTAACCATAAACAAAAGAAACTTGCAATACAGTCTCACTTTGACACAACAATTATATTGCAAATTGAGGCAAGTTAGACAAAAAAAATACAGTTCGTTCTAATTTATGGCAGTGCATGATCCTGGTTTTGTAAAAGTATTGGTGACAAGGTCATGAAAATTGCAAATGTTCATTTAAGATTGATAATTCTTAAAGTGCACCTAACCCCCCATTTTTTTTCGCTAAAATAAATCTTTGCACCTGTTCGAAACTCATTGCACTTTTTTTTACAAAATCCCCCTCAGTCTTGACTTTTTGTAGGCTGTAAAAGTTACGACATCTAGCCATCATCTATTACATGACCAAGCTAGTGAGGGGCACCAAGCTAGTGAGAGTGCATCTCCTTCAGGAGGCTCGAAAGGGTTATTAGCCACACGCGTGCGCAGCCTACACACGACATGGCGAGGATGCACACGTCAGCTGTGTGAATCGAAATTTCTTGTAAAAGTCGCGCGTGCAAAGTACCGGAAGTGAGAAAATGTCGTAAAATCACTCAAACCAGAAATATAACATGCACAAAACATTTGTTTTTGTGTCTTGAAATTTTGCTCGGTGACCCATCCTGATTTTTTGCATGCATATAGCATTTAGTGTGCCAATTCAAATAGAAACGTTTGGAGGAAAGTTATTCAGTGGATTCTTTTGTAATTCAAAACACAACTAGGATTTAGGGAGCTTTCCAAAAAATATGTAATAAAAAGGATAGGTCACCAAACTAGTTTCTCAGATAATGGGCAAAAACTGAAATTTGGAGGTTCTTTTTATGGACCTTTAATGTTGCTATGGTAATGGCTATGATGTCACAATCAGCCCTAAAGTATTGCCCGACAAGAGAAGTGCTAAGATATTCATAGTTTGCCTACATGGTGTGAAATCATTTTTTGTAATCTTTCATCGTTTCAAAAGGGTTATAACAATTAAAAACCCTTTCGAACCACCTTAAGGCTTTGTAAACATACATACAAAGCAGTTTATGAGTCACGTGGGGAATAGACCCATGCCCCTTCTGACTCGGCCTTGCAACAAATAATGCTTAGTTTTGCGTAAGTTTTGAAGCCCATAAAAACGTCAAAAACTGCAAATAATAGGGGCTTTGATGTTCTTAATAAATCCTAAAAGAAACTCAACAAAGAAATCTCACGACTGAGGTGCTTCCACTGCTGTACAGTCAGGAGAAATCATCAACTTTGGGATCAACATCCTCACCGCAGTACGAAAAAGATATACCTGTCACGTTTTTGGACACTCAAATGTGTGTAGAGATTCTCGTAGAGCACTACGCTTCTATGGCCGTCTATTTTATATTTACGTCAAAAACGTAAAGTTGTAGATCGTAGAGTAAGGTTTTACTAGACAATGCACTGAAATCGGAAAAAAACGTATAGTTGTAGATCGTAGATAGTAGAGTAATGTTTTACCAGACGATGCACTGAAATGGGAAAGGGGATTACTGAAAACTTTACCGGTTCTACAACTTAGTTCTGTTCTACAGCTGTGGATGATTGTGCGCACTACGTTTGTACAACTCACTTTGCTTTTACACCACTGGACGATTCTACGCATCTACGATGCTTCCGTACGCCGACTGTCAGTTTTGTTTTAGACCACTGTACGTTTCTACGCATCTACGTTTCTACGGCTCACTTTGCTTTTACACGACTGGACGATTCTACGCATCTACGATGCTACTGTACGTCGACTGTCAGTTTTGTTTTACGCCACTGTGCGATTCTATGCATCTACGATGCTACTGTACACCGACTGGCAGTTTTGTTTTACATCACTGAACGATTCTACGCATCTACGATGCTACTGTACGCCGACTGGCAGTTTTGTTTTATACCACTGTACGTTTCTACGCATCTACGTTTCTACGGCGCACTTTACATCGTAATGCATCAGTCAATTCCAGCTGCGCCCATCCCTGCCCCGGTCTAACCCCCGGGCATTAGCATTTTTTTTCTCTCGGATGGCAAATTCCCGGGGGTGTGGACACTTAAGCTGCCAAATGCCCCGCGGTGTGGACGAAGGAAGAGGGCAAATGCCCCGCCCCCGGGATCGTACGTCCCCAGTCAACACTGCAGCAGTTTTCATTCATTACACAATAATACCACTTTCAGCATTTTTATGTGTGATTTTTCATCTGTAGGCCTGTAACTGCACCATCCAATGTTAATAAAGTTAGTATAAATGCCAATTGATGATATTTTAGCACTTCACGGACAACAATACTACATGATAGTTGATTGTTACTTTAATGTTTTGTTTTAAACAGTTCGCTAGTAAACAAAACTCTTGACATTATAAAAGTCTGTTGTAACGTCATCTGTTGTGAATATTTTAATAATATGCAAAAGTCTAAAACGACGATCCCTATACACATGTTTAGAATTTAAGAATCATCGCGACTAAATTTTATTTAAATCCTTAAAAAGAATGCGTACGTCGATTCACATTGATCGTTGCCGATCTCGCTATATTAAGTGATAGCTGTGCCTTGATGAGCAATGAAGAAATGCATAAAATCGAGAAAAACTCCACAAGTTTGTCCAGTCCTTGCCAGACGATCCAATCTGCGACGAACTGCTGGTCCTTTGCGATAAAATCCTCCATGTTTGGACTTCGAGTCGGAAACCACATGTGCATGTCAAAAGCCCGGGGGTAGGCAAATGCCCGACCCCCGGGCCGTGCCAAATTTGCTAATGCCCCACCCCCGGGACTGACAAGGCAGGCAAATGCCCCCCCAGTTGCCCGGGGGGGGGGGGATGGGCGCAGCTGGAATTGACTGATGCATAACAGCGTACCGAACAGAAACCCAGGGTAAAACCGACACAGCGTAATAAAATAGAATTGCGTAACAGGTTCACTTGTGTATAATATTGGACGTAACGTTGTAGGATTGCCTTTCATCCAACATTTATTGGTAAACTTTGATAAAGAAAGGTTTTTTTGTCATCTTGTTGAAAATTTTAACCCTTTTTCATGTACTTATATTGTTTGCCGTTGCGATGGTAATTCTTGTCCGCCAAAATAATAGTTAATCAATTCGTCCAACGCAAGAAAAACACGACGTTTCCGTGTTACGACATTACTACATAAATTCAACCTGTTTGCCGGAACATGAGGCGATCGGTACATGCAACTACTTATTAGTCGTCCAATATCATACTGTTAACACGTTACGCTGTTACGATGCTAAGATGTTACGATATTACGTTGTTGAGCATTACAGATGTTACGATGTTACACTGTTACGATGTTGCTCTTACGATGTTACGCTGTTGCAATGTTACGATATTAAGATGATATTACGATGTTACGCTCTTACGATGTTTAATACGCGCCCTGATACGCTGTTACGACCGCGTGTGGCCTTATTTCGTTATTATCAAAACATGCTACAATACCGCGCCAAAAGCGGCCTTTATCCCATGACGTAACGGCTTCGTTTCGTTCGCTATATAATACCGAGCCAAAAGTGGCCGTTATCATCGCCACTTAACGGCTTCGTTTCTTTCTGCATATAATACCCAGCCAAAGGCGGCTGACTCCGGGTTTCGTGTATCTCGCTCGCTTTGTACGTGCGCTTAATAACCAGGCATAAACATACTTGTATTGGCTATTTGTACCTCCACATACCAACCGTCAATCGTAAATGACGGTCCGTAAGCAAGGATGACGGACCGTACGAATAACGTACGGACCGTGCTCAACAGTTGGACCTCCTGCAAATAACGGTCCGTAAGCAAGGATGATAGTCCGTGCAAAACGTACGGACCGTCAAGCGGTCCGTATCAGTGCAAAATAAGGTCAGCTAGCATTTTCCGAGAGCTGTCAGCAGCTCGGAAATTCAGCGGGTTAGATTCTGTTTCGTAAAAATTTTCTGTGGCCTAAATTTTCAGCGAAAAACGCCGAACAGATTAATTTGAATTAGCTTATACAAAGATGCCTTTAAAAAGCTCTGAAACAAAAATAATATTTCAAGTATTTTGCTAAACTTTTTCTCACTGGGTGCCCCTGATTCCATGATTAAACGGCCTCGTTTCGTTCGGTATATAGAAGAACACCAAACGCGGCCGTTATTCCATGACTTAACGGCCTCGTTTCGGTCGGTACATAGAGGAAGTCCACACGCGGTCGTAACATCGTAACAGCGTAACATCGTAACAGCGTAATATCGTAACATCTTACTATCGTAACATTGCAACAACATAACATCGTAATAGCGTAACATGGTAAGAGTAACATCGTAAGAGTAACATCGTAAGAGCGTAACATCGTAAGAGCGTAACATCTTAAATTCTTAACATCGTAATACCGTAACATCTTAGCATCGTAACACGTAACGTGTTAACAGATTTGATATTGGACGACTAATAAGTAGTTGCATGTACCGATCGACTCATGTTCTGGCAAACAGGTTGAATTTATTTTATGTCGTAACACGGAAACATCGTGTTTTTCTTGTGTTGGATGGATTGATTACCTATTATTTTGGCAGGACAAGAATTACCATCGCCACAGCAAACACTATAAGTACACGAAAAAGTGTCAAAATTTTCAACAAGATGACAAAAAACCTTTCTTTATCAAAGTTTACCAATAAATGTTGGATGAAAGGCAATCCTACAACGTTACGTCCACTATTATACACAAGAGAACCTGTTACGCAATTCTATTTTATTACGCTGTGTCGGTTTTACCCTGGGTTTCTGTTCAGTACACTGATACGATGTAAAGTGAGCCGTAGAAACGTAAATGCGTAGAAACGTACAGTGGTATAAAACAAAACTGCCAGCCGGCGTACAGTAGCATCGTAGATGCGTAGAATCGTCCAGTCGAGTAAAAGCAAAGAAAGCCGTAGAAGCGTACAAGTCATGCGAATAAACGTACCGTGGTATAAAACAAAACTGACAGTCGGCGTACAGTAGGATCGTAGATGTGTAGAATCGTACAGTGGTGTAAAAGCAAAGTGGGCCGTAGAAACGTAGATGCGTAGAAACGTATAGTGGTATAAAACAAAACTGACAGCCGGCGTATAGTAGCATCGTAGATGCGTAGAATCGTCCAGTGGTATAAAAGCAAAGTGAGTTGTACAAACGTAGTGCGCACAATCGTCCACAGGTGTAGAACAGAACTAAGTTGTAGAACCAGTAAAGTGTTTCAGTAATCCCCTTTCCCATTTCAGTGCATTGTCTTGTCTAGTAAAATAATACTCTACGATCTACAACTATACGTTTTTTTCCCATTTCAGTGCATTGTCTAGTAAAACATAACTCTACGATCTGCGATCTACAGCTATACGTTTTTTCCCATTTCAGTGCATTGTCTAGTAAAACATTACTCTACAATCTACGATCTACAACTATACGTTTTTGATATGAATATAAAATAGACGGCCGTAGAAGCGTAGTGCTCTACGAGAATCTCTACGCACATTTGAGTGTGCAAAAACGCGACACAGTTGGAAAAAGAAGAGAAGACATCGCAAATGTTCGTCGTTGTCTGGTTTGATATGACCTAAAACAGCTCTATTTTTTCTCCTACTTGTTCTTTCTCATTGTAGGTCTTGAAAGTTTCGAAAAGATCCCCGATACTGCTCAACAATGTCAACATTACGAGGCGATTTGTAACAAAAACACTGCGTTCGTGGGAACGTAATCAAGTCAGTTGACGTCACTATGCGGTAAATTCGGTCCCAGTCCATGGGACAGTTTTAAAGTGAAAAATATTGTCTTTTGCCTGCGAAAAAAGAGGTTTTTAAAAATTTTAGACAAGTTTTAAGTTTAGAATCGTTTTTTATACACATCAGACTCTCAAAAACCGAAGAAAAAAATTTCACGATATGAGAGGGTAAGAAAAAGCTGATGTTAACAGCTGTATTATTTAGATCTTGTCACTAATGCACATTGCCATAAAGCCCTACCTTCCTTAGCAGCTCTTGCAATGTCCACGATGTCTGTGACATTTGGTGTTAACTTGGCAAAAAAAGGAATTTTTATGGCAGCACGCACCCATCGGCAAATATTACGGACCAATTCAGCATCCTAAAGAGAAGGGAAACTGTTACATGTTTATAACAGTTGGTAAAACAAATCACGAAACACTAATATACACTGTACCATACTTAAGGCTTTCTTCACAAAAGGCAATAAGTAGGTTAATAGACCATTGAAATGATAGCTGCTGGGCAGTACTTTAAGATCTAGCTGCTTTCATTTCCAAGAAAAAAATACCAAACTAAAATTTTATCAACTGCACTCCCTGTTTGCTCAAAATGGTATGACCAAGTAAATGAGTCAAATAAGTGACAGGTCACTTACATACATATAACAGCAGCACCAAGTCTCAACTGAAGGTTGTTACAGTTCAATGCAAACCAGCCTCCATTCAAAACAAATACTGATAATGTACTTAAAAATCAATTTCAAACAAACACAGGAACTACTAGAAGCATCTACCAGTGAAATGACACATCCACACTATATTGAACAATAATGATGGCTAACAATAAAATGCACTAGATTGCATACCTGACCACAAGCCAAGCCCATGCCTCTCTCTCCCATCCCATGTGGACATGATAAGTTTAGCTCCAAAGCATCAGCACCAGCTTTCTGAAGGAAACAAATCAAAACTCTGTCATTGTACCACTCTCTATTTTAGCAGTAGATAACCATCATAAAGACTGATGGATTATAATAATGCAAATACAAGAATTTGATTGGCTCAACTGTCATTGCTCATCGTACTTTTACCCCTCCTCACATACTATGTTGAGTCAGTTTCCCCCCACCCCTTCACACTACTGTCATACTTTCACCCCTCCCTCACATACTACTGTAAAATAATGTTCTCTCCCTTCTCCTCTTTGTACCACTCTCATAGTTTTCCCCCTCTCCCTCACACTGATGTCATACTACCACCATACTTTCTCCCCTGCTCCTCTTGCTAATATCATAGTTTCTCATCCCTCCCCCACTCCACCCATCCCCCGGGGGGCGAACAAACTGGTGGATATGAAAGGAAACGCAAGGTGGAACAACTGCAGCTATTATTTACTAGACATACAGATCAGGGACTAAATTTGAAGGACTACCTTGACAAGGATAGTGTGGAATTCTGATGTCTGATATAAATCAGGCACATTGTGGTGCAATCTTGTAAACATTCTCACTATCAGGGGCGTAGCTCCCTTTAAGCCCGTAAGCCCGGGCTAACGAACTTTTCTTGGTATATTTATTATGCGATTATTATTTCTTATTCCATAAAACTAGTATCTGGGTAATTTATTAAAGAACGTTATGCCAGAGAAGATGGGCGAGTAGGGCTGGTGCTTAACATACCTTCCACGCAACATTCCCAGTCGTAGTTCAGGCACTCAAGACCTTGTCCCGAAGATGGCAATGGAAAGGCAAGGGAATACTCTGTCAAGCAGTTTGATTTTATTATAATTGCTCTATGTGCAGCAGAGCATGTCCTTTCCAACACAGTTGCCTTGTCAAGTATGTTGTGTTATAACATAGCTAGCAAATGCGCGCAATCGTATTCACCTTACGTAAGCGTGCTCAATAATCCTGTTGACTGCACGCTGGTGGCGTGAGCAAGCTTAACTTCGTTTTTTTCTGTCTGTAGCGGCCTAAAGTGTCTTCTTCGCAAGCAACTAGGCAAGTAAATGACTAAGAAAAATCATTTTACAGCAGAGTAAAACTAAGGAGAAAGTACAACAGCGAAATTGCAGCTGAGTGTTTGATTTCTTAGAACGAGCAAGGAACTTGTTGAAAAAGAAACTTTAATTCATTTTGGCGTTATGTTTACAATTTCTTTCACCGTCGCACTCTCAACAAATGTTCACTAAGGGTAGGCTTTCTATGGAAAACTTTTGACACCAAAATATCAGGACATGACACAAAATAAAACACAGTACAATTGACGAGAACCATTTAATAACAAGCGTCACACGTTTTCGGTGATTCACTACCAAAATCAAAATTAAAAAAGTTTGATTCATTGTTGTTGTACCACATTCCGTCCGCGGCCTCTGAACCTAGAACCACTACGTTTTGTGCAAAGTGCAAAGTTGTGCAAAGTTTATTATTATTCACTTCTATGCTCGTTTCAACTCTTGCAGCTACAATGCTGAAATTATACAGCTTCAATCCGCTTTGGACGATGAATACAACAGTTTTTCAGGAAACATCAAACCTATACCACATTTTAGAGCTAATAACTGGAAGACTTTTTCAAAACATTATTCTCGGACGTTCACTTCGGAGCAGTTTCATTGATCCATTCAGTTTTGCAAAGAAACGCTGTAACACTTCGCAAGGTTTTGGCACAGGCAGCCCAAGCTAAGGTTGAGAGCTGCGCATAAATTAGACTGTTTTTTCCACGCTATGCATAATAATGACATCGGCAACATTTAAGAGTTTGTATGGAAATGATACAAAACGTCTCAAATTGCCACAAATCAGAAAGAAGTCGAAATAAAAAAGATTTGTCTTATTTCATTGTTTTATTGGTCATTATTGGAGGGCTTCCTGGGCTGGTTTGAAGCTTTTTGGGCGAGAAATTGAGGTTTATATTTTTCATCAGTTACTGAACGTTTAGAATTAATTAAAGGCAGGAAACAATTTCACACTGCACCTCACTTGAGGTTCGATAAATTCCATCACAATAAACGAATCGCCCTACAACTTCAAAGGTGTATTCTTGGGTCTTGCGCATACCTCTGTTCTTTCTCATAGGTTCCAGATCCTATTTTAAGCCGTCGAAAATCCCTCTTAAATACGAAACTCGTCTTTCCTGGTATGCGTTTTCATTTGAAGTGCACACATGAATCATTGCGAGCCGCGTTTCGACGACAAAATGTCCCTCAGCCGGGGACAGGCTGAGTGAGATTGTCGACATTAGCAAACATGACACTGCGGAGTCCAGAGAGGTCGGTTTACAGAAATAGAGAAATATTGGAACGGCCGTGAAATTCACTCGCCTCACTTGACTTCGAAAACCATAATTTTGTTTTAGGGACGAACGAAGAACTATCTTTTGCTGCACTCTAATCAATCCATTCGATGATTTTATGCCGAGTATTTGGCGCAAGTGATCCTGCTCACTGCCCGCAAATCAACCTCATTATTTAATTCCCATATATAGGGTTGTCTGCCCTAAAAAAAAATATTGCTGTGACCGTGGAAAATACCCACCACAATTTCCATTCCTTTGAAAACCAGTGCAGTTTTTTTTCTAGGTGGAAACTGCTCCTCGCCTCTGCTTCTAAATTTCGACAACATTTTTTTTGCGGTAAACAAGTAAATGTAACGGAACAAATCACTATGCTAATATATTGTCGCACGAAGACATTAAAGCGTGCTCGTGGCGTCAAGTGAGGCGACTAAATTTCACGGGCGTACCGATAGTTTTCTATCAGGCCCTCAAACCGACCTCTCTGGACTCCGCAGTGTCGCCTTCTGCTTGTGGACAATCTCACTCAGCCTGTCCCCGGCTGAGGGACATTTTGTCGTCGAAACGCGCCTCGCAATGATTCATGTGTGCACTTCAAATGAAAACGCATACCAGGAAAGGCGAGTTTCGTATTTAAGAGGGATTTTCGACGGCTTAAAATAGGATCTGGAACCCATGAGAAAGAACAGAGGTATGCGCAAGACCCAAGAATACACCTTTGAAGTTGTAGGGCGATTCGTTTATTGTGATGGAATTTATTGAACCTCAAGTGAGGTGCAGTGTGAAATTGTTTCCTGCCTTTAATTAATTCTAAACGTTCAGTAACTGATGAAAAATATAAACCTCAATTTCTCGCCCAAAAAGCTTCAAACCAGCCCAGGAAGCCCTCCAATAATGACCAATAAAACAATGAAATAAGCCAAATCTTTTTTATTTCGACTTCTTTCTGATTTGTGGCAATTTGAGACGTTTTGTATCATTTCCATACAAACTCTTAAATGTTGCCGATGTCATTATTATGCATAGCGTGGAAAAAACAGTCTAATTTATGCGCAGCTCTCAACCTTAGCTTGGGTTGCCTGTGGTTTTGGCACCTTTTTCGTTCAGTCATGTGATCAATTATTGTTCCTTTTTTCTCTCTTTCTCGTTTTTTTCCCATTCTTTCTTGATTTTTATGGTAACTAGTGATTGAGTTTTGAATCAACAGTGCACTGATTCGTATTGCTCAGTATAATTTCAAATTTCAACGGAAGCGAAATGAAACTGCAGCATCCTGCCGAAAAAATACTATTTTAATAAGCTTATAATCGTTCAGTTTTCGCCGGCATATCAACTGGCTATGTTATGAACCAATTGTTAAAGGAAAGAGCGTAGATCTCATCGAGGCAGCCCAAGAAGTGAGAGTGGAAATAAATATCATGAGAGCTGAGAGAGGCGATCCGTTGGTTTGGAAGGTCGTATATGAGCAGGAGAAACAGATTGCAGCTGAGTTTGACATTGAGGCAAGCATGCCAAGAACAACCGGAAGGCAGCAACACAGGGTGAATGTCCCAGCCACAACCCAGAGTCCTACTGGCAAAGAGCTGTGTATCTCCCTCTTATTGATCATCTAATTCAAGACATGAATGACAGGCTCTTATCACAGGAGGATCGCTTCCTAAGCCAGTAACTTCTCCCAACAAAACTGCAAGGATCAATCAACGACGTCCAAGATAAGATGTATGCGGCGTACAAGAACGATCTGACCGACAAGAGAGAGTATGACAACGAGATGTTGCTGAGGAAAACAAAGTGGCTACATTCAACTGGAGAACGACCAACAACTCTGGCTCACACCTACGACTGCATGAATCCAACTCTTTATAGAAACGTTAACACCATCCTCACGATCCTTCTCAGGATGCCTGTGTCAATCCCAACTCCTGAGCGCAGTTTTAGCACGACGAGTCAAGACAAAGCGACTCGCAAGACAGAACGACTCTCAGCTCTTGCTCTAATGCACATGTACAAGGACAACGATTAACGTGGCTCGTGAGTTTTGCGGCAAAAAGAATAGGATGCTAAATTTCGGATTCCCATAAAACTTGACTTGAGATATATTTAGCTGGGCATTCAGTCCAGTACAATTCGTTATAACTTCAAATGAGATCACGCTCAGTTGCTGAAAATTCAAGTGCTTTATCTTATATATAAGCCACCCTGAGCTGAAGCATGAATTGAACAAAACTTGACCCCCCCCCCCCCCCACCGTGCACTACACTTGCGAGGTATGGAATGGGCTTACAAACCAAAAATGGCTAGCCACACCCCTGACTATGACACAGGCCATCACACGTATCTCACATAACAGAGAGTAAAATAAAACATAGACAAACCTCAGCCAGCTGAGCCAGTTCTGTCCAATCTTCCTTAGAATAACCACACATAATGCTGGCAATCACTACCTGAAAAATAAACAAGAGCACTGCACTGAGCTACCACAATATAAACTAGAATACCAAAACATCCTGATAAAAATGTCTGTCATCCCATCCTTGGTCTCAGACAAAAAAAGTCACAGCTACTTGACTTTGATAAAATCTCGAGAAACAGCTATGTGTTTCAAAATAACACAAAAACTGAAGCTAGAAGTGCCAACTTAGTAACAAGACGAACAATCACTTGCTGAAACTGTTACCGGTATGTATGTAAAATTGATATATGTAGTGCAATTGGTATTAATATGTAATTGGTATATAATATAGTGCAATATAAAATTATGTACTTTTTAACTCCATTTTTTACATTTCCCTTTGAAAAAAATGGAAACTAATTTCTTTGCAGAAGCCATTGACAGATTATTTTGTTAAGTTTGATATGACTAGGCAATCACAGTTTGTATGTTTGTTTGTTTTATTCAAATACATTTCTACTTCAGGAATCAAGGGGTTGGAATCTCAATTTCATGCTGATGCCTACTGTTGAATTTTCAAATACTAAATTAAAGAGTTGACCAATCATGCTTTCACAATTTATGTGACCACAAAATTCATTTCTCCAGCCTTCCGATCTGGACAGGGTGATTTGCTCACTTACTATATACCAGTAAGAGCCAAAGTAAAGCAAGATTGAAGCTCAATGATTCCTGCAAAGTTTATCTTGTTTGCTGGTTATATTTAATAATGACCTCATTTGAGAAGGAACAGTCTCTGGCCGGTCTATCTGAAAATTTTAACCTTACAAGAGGTTCTACATAACTGTAACTCAATATCACTTATCCTTTTTCCTAATGTACCACACTCAAACTTTGAGTAGTGGAGTAAATAGACGTGTAATTTCCTCTGCTGTTTTACAAGCTATTAAAGTTTTGAAACCACTGATGAAATACTTATAAAAATATCCGTGAAAATTCAAAATAACTGCAAAAATAATAATAAAAAAAAAACACTGCAAAACTAGATAGATTATGCGACCCCCTGTTAAATCATCGTCTTCCCTTTTTCTGCAAGTGAATTAATTCAAAAAATATGAAAAATTTTGTAAAAAATGAAAGGCATGAAATTAAGTTGTAAACATATAAGTTGCATACCAACCTTGTTTGGGAAGTCTTTTTTAAGCTCAGTGACAGATCGGCACCAGTATGCCGCAGTCTTCTCACTAATTAGCTCTATGTTGAGGAAAGCACCCTGGCCAGGTCCAAACAAGTGACCAGACGTTGTTCCACGAACTATTCGAGGTGACACATTTGTTACAACATCCTGCAAGTTATAAGAACAAATGAATACATTTAACTGCTACATATACATGGCAGAATGATGGATTTCCTCAAAACCACAATTTTAAATATTTTCACTCTATCTTATCTGAAAAAAATTAAGGTCCTTTCAGAACCATGGCCCGTTTAAGTGTGAAATATTAGGTGACATTACTATCCTATACAAAAGAGATCACTGATCAGTGTCCTCTGGTTCTGAACGTGAATATGGGTAGGGCTGCAACGATACACCGAAGCATTGGTGAACCACGATATTTTTTCCAATGATACAAACATTGATATATAAATAACATATCGCAATATTACGATACAATAAAGTACGCTACATCAACAAATTTGGGAAATCACTGTCTTTCATAATCCCTTAGCCAAGCTCTACATTTTAGCCCTTGTAATGCTATTTGATGTTGTGTTATTACTGTGTTAAATTTATTATTATGAAAATAAATTACTAAAAGTAGTGTAAGTTGTTGGTAACTAGTTCTGTCGTACACAGTAATTTATCGTATCGTGTATCGTATCATGGGAAAATGTATCGTTTCAGCCCTAAATATGGGTAGGTCAGCTTCCAGAAAAGAGCACCACAATACACCATGGTCTGTGGTTGATCTACTGCACTTTGTTGAATTCCTTGTGACTAAGAACAGAGAATTCACACTGATACATAATTAGATATTAGTAATAACTTTTTATTTCAAGATATACATAGCTGTCAGTACTTAGTACAACGTAAAAACTTCAAGCTCTGGCCGGGCCCGGTTGTTCAAACGAAGGTTAAATCCTAACCTCAGGTTAAATCGTTGTAAACAAAATTTTAACTGCGAGTCAGTTCTGTTGCCCGAAGATAATTTAACGCTAACCTCGCTAACCTCGGTACTAAAAGTAGTGTAAGTTGTTGGTAACTAGTTCTGTCGTACACAGTAATTTATCGTATCGTGTATCGTATCATGGGAAAATGTATCGTTTCAGCCCTAAATATGGGTAGGTCAGCTTCCAGAAAAGAGCACCACAATACACCATGGTCTGTGGTTGATCTACTGCACTTTGTTGAATTCCTTGTGACTAAGAACAGAGAATTCACACTGATACATAATTAGATATTAGTAATAACTTTTTATTTCAAGATATACATAGCTGTCAGTACTTAGTACAACGTAAAAACTTCAAGCTCTGGCCGGGCCCGGTTGTTCAAACGAAGGTTAAATCCTAACCTCAGGTTAAATCGTTGTAAACAAAATTTTAACTGCGAGTCAGTTCTGTTGCCCGAAGATAATTTAACGCTAACCTCGGGGTAAAGAGCAGGTTAAATAAAGAGCGGATTAAATAAAAGCTAGAAGCAAGCAAAATGCCAGACTTATGTTGTTTTGTGACCTATGAAGAAGGAAAAAGAGAAAGAAAATTTAGAGTCAGAAGTCAGCGAAAAATTGATAATTTAATCTTTGAAGAGCTACGTGTTCGTTACAACAGTCATCTCCCGTTATTGCGGACACCCTCGGGACCACGGTTTTAGTGTCCATAATAGTGAGAGTCCGTAATGGTGGGATGCGAGAAAAAATTTCTTGATATTAGAGGAATTACATTTATTTATATTGTATATTGTCTCCAGAACCAATTGCATTGCAGTTTTCGCATATAAAGAGCGTCAGAACTTTATTTTCAAACAAAACAAATCGTAACAGAACAGAACTTGCATCTCCCTTTTGTTCACCACAACAGTCGTAGTACCACAAAAACCATAAAGTACAGTACTAGAAAATCCACCTTATATACATCATGATTGTATTCTGCAATAAGTACGGCATTTCTTAGAAGGATTATATTAAACAGGAATCAGAACATTCACTTTTTATTACATTGGCAATTTCCTTGTCCTTATGAAAATACCGTTCGAGCCGGCTTTGCGTAGACCTCCTCTGACATGCATTTTCATTTACTTTGTCGCCGAGAATGCTAAATTGATGAGCAACGTTGAAATGCCCTTTCTTAATCAAAAATGCAGAAATGCTTTGAACACTTTCTTGACCGTCCTTGAAACTCGTTAGCAGGGTTGTTTTGTTGTTTTGTGCCCGCACCCACTTTGGACGTTTATAACTTTTTTCATAAGCAAACTAAACCCACCAAACTTGGTGACTTTTCCTAAAATTTCTCTGGGAACAATTTGGCATAGCAAGTGCTTGTCCATCAAGTTTGACGTTATCACGACAACCACTTTTGCATAATTAATTATGCAAAAATCAGGTTTAAAATTAAACAAATTGAATGCGCTTGCTTGTAAACAACTTGCAACGCCAGAAAACAATTTTAATTTTAAATGATAGCAATACTCTTCTACTTTCTATCAATGGGAATTGCATGGAGTTTTGCTTTATTTATATGGTTTGGTGGTTCTTTGAAACAAAGCCATTTTGCGCACTTCGGAAAAAGGCAAAAATTGGTAAACTTTAGAGGCTTAAAATGGGTCTTGGTATGTCTAATATCGAATTGAAACAAACACCGTGACAAAGTTTGGCCCTACTTCTATTATGACATGAAATAAAAAATCTGGGCAATTCAGGCTCGCGCTGACAAAAACACAAATTCGCGAACCAGTGTTGCCAAAATTTGCATAATTTGGATAATAGAAAAAAAAAACTGTAATGGAAGGCGACTTGAAATATGACAAATCGTTTACCGTAACTATTTTCGGATGGTCTTTCTACTAGATGATGCATTCGCTGATATCTTCATCTATCTCTCTGAAGAACTACGAACAAATTTAGAAAATTGCTGGTGAAACTAGAGTGCAGTGGTTATCATATTTTGTCAGATGTCTATACTCTACAGCACCAATGGCCTTTCTTTGTTATTTGCAGTTTTTTGGGGGGGAAAATACCAATGTTCTCGAAAATCCAAACGGTTTCTTACAAAAATCATTAAAGTTGACATACGCGTATAAATTGAGAGCTCAGCCGGGCTGTGTAAAGAAAGGAACACAAAAGTATGACTCAAAATAATCCAGTCACGCAACCGATCACTGCACGTTCTGCAAACGTGAAAATATTCTTCAATGAAAATCTTTTCCTCCAAAACCGTGAAAGAGTTCTCAGCGATCTTGCAAAGTAAAACCAAACAAACTGTGTATTGATATCTCTTAGATGTACAGCAGCATTTAGAACTGGTAAATACCGACCCGCTGCGAGAACGTCTGTGGTCTGCCTTTTTTTAAACATATTTATCCAAGTGTAATAATACTGATAGGAACAGCACAATTTTTGACAAATACGTATAAATCATAATAATAATGATACACTTTTGCTTCCTGGCCAAAATAGTGTCATTTCAAAAAGTCGCCCAAAATCTTAGTAGCCGCTTGAAAAGAGCGATCGAGTCACGTACACAACAACATACTATTTCGCAGTTTTCTTCTCTCGAAGAGAAAGGTGTCACATCTGTCATATGTATACGAAACTAATTCTAGACTTGCCTGTCGCAATTTTCGTCCCAGTAGAATATCAGCTGCACATGAAAGTATGCCCCAAACACAGGGATGCGTACGGTATTCGCTGGAGAACTAGCCATGCATAAAACAGCGGCCAATGTAGGAGACCGCATTTAAAAACTGCCATAAGTAGAATGACAAATTGACAAAAAAGATTCACGTGACACCGGTCACGCAACAGCTTGTGTAGAACTTTTAAAACTTCTTCTCCTCCTCTTTAGTTTTACGTAGAAATAGTATAAGCCCAAAACAATGCAAGAATAAATTGAGGGAATGTTTTAGTTCATTCTTTGTGTGTCTTCAGTAAATAAAATCCTCTAAATTGAGCTCACCCAGACTACTACTTTTCATTTCATTCATTTCATTATGCAAATTTTGGCAACACTGGTTCGCGAATTTTTGTTTTTGTCAGCGCGAGCCTGAATTGCCCAGATTTTTTGTTTCATATCATGATAGAAGTAGAGCCAAACTTTATCACAGAGTTTATTTCAATTCGATATTAGACATACCAAGACCCATTTTAAGCCTCTGAAGTTTACCAATTTTTGCCTTTTGCCGAAGTGCGCAAAATGGCTTTGTTTCAAAGAACCACCAAACCACAGAAATAAAGCAAAACTCCATGCAAGACCTATTGATAGAAAGAAGAAGAGTATTGCTATCATTAAAAGTTAAAATTGTTTTCTGGCGTTGCAAATTGTTTAAAAGCAAGCGCTTTCAATTTGCTCAATTTTAAGCCTGATTGTTGCGTAAGAAATTAAGCAAAACCGTTTTTCCGAATTTCCCAAAAACAATAGAAATCTAGAAGGCTTAAGTAATATTTTCGAAGATAGCACCCCAAAAGTGTTCTTCTGGCAAGTTATCAGGATTTTCGATTTTCTGAGCTTGTCCGCCGATTCTCGATATTTACAGTCAGAGCCTCTTAAATACTAAGGGGCCGACCATTTAACTCTTGAGGGGGGGGGGGGGGGGGGGTGGATGATTTCGAAAAAAAATTTCCTGCAAGCCCTTGTCGGAAGAAAAAAATTGCATGCAGCACAAATGAAATAGAAAAAAAATTCTTGCACTGCTGCAAGCAAGAAAAAAAAAATGTTGCAAAGCTATTTCATCATTCCAGGGGGACTTTACAAAATCCCAGCAAAACTGCAACCATTCTTCCCTTGCTCCCTTTAAACTCTGGAGTTGGTTATGCTTCAGAATGTGCAATGCATTCTTAGCTTTATAGGGTCCGACAATCTGTGAGCCAGCGAGCCACTCCAGTTAGCCTAAATCACACTCTGGTTTAGCCAAAACAACATTCCGGTTAGCCTACAGTTATTAGCTTTAATAGGTAGCTTGCGGTTAGCCCTATATAATGGGATATAAAGGGATTTCTGGCTTGCACGGTTCACAAGGCTCGCGAGTCATAGGAGTCATGCAAGCCATTATGGTTAGCCTAAATTACACATTGGCTAACCTAGTTAGCACTGCAGTTAGCCTACAGTTCCTTTATAGGTAGCTTGCGGTTAGCCTTTTTATTGGGATTAGGGATTTCTGGCTCGCTGGCTCGTACTGTATCCAAACTCGTTAGCTTTATAATATCACAAGCAGTAATGGAGGTAAATTTTTCTATTTAAAGAATCAAGTTTTATTAGACAAAGAAAAATAATTTGTTCATTTTTAATCTTTTTAACTGAAGCATTTTCATGTAACATAACATTTATAACATATAACATTTTTGCCATTTTTGATTTTTGCGATGTTTTAGTAATGCACCTATCGATGTCTAGCCCCAATGGGGGGAGTGCAGGCATACCCAAGGGCTATAATGATTGACATTTTCAAATATTTTGGGTCACTAAAATTTTTAAATTCCCCACCCTCTGCCATTTCAAACCTTGGTTAAATCCTTAATTCTTGTTATGAAACTGTTCTATGATTCTTGTTGTCAACCGTAATTATAACATGTATTTATATTTTTCTATGTTTAAATATTTGTAAATAAGATATATCTCTATTATAACATATTCAGTATAAAAAGAAACAGATCCAAACCTTTCTTGTTGTCAACCGTAAATAAATAACAGTGACATGTATCTATATTTTTCTATGTTTTTATATTTTTAAATAAGATATATCTTTATTATAATATATATTCAGTATAAAAAGAAACAGATCCAAACCTTTCTTGTTGTCAACTATAAATAAATAAATAAGTAAACAGTAACATGTATCTATATTTTCAATGTTTTTATATTTTAAAATGAGATATATAATTATGCCATAAAAAATTTTTCCCGGACCCCCCTGAAGTGCGAAAATAAAAACCAGGAAGGCCTTTATAGAAGTCTGGCATAATGAGAGTAACCAGGCCTAAAGATCCAACCCACTTGAGGATACACTGGGAACAAGCCTACAGTGCTCGGTAGTAATGGGAACCATGAAGAACATTAAAATAACTTGAAATTTTGTAGTTTTAACTTAACAAATGGACAGTTGTAGCTCTAAAAAAATAAATAACTGTTATGTCACAAAATGGCACTATTATGCCGGCATTATGCTCGATGCTCCACCTATAGTATTATGCTCGAAATTATGCCGGCATAATATGTCAAACCCTAATTAGTAAGCTCATACAAAAAAAATAGTGTAAGTGATTTTCATAATCCCATGAAACAAACTCAAGCCCATGCATTTCACTTATGATTTATCTATTTGTTGTCTTGTCTGTGAACAAAGCTCCAGCTGGAATTGAAAACTAATGTAAGAACTCTTTTTTTTTTTGAGGAAAAAAAAATCCTGCAGAGAAATGAAAAGGAAAAAAAAATATCCTGCAGAGCATTTAGAAGGGAAAAAAATATCCTGCCCACCAGGTTGCTAGAAAAAAAAAAGCTTGCTGACCAGAAATCATCCACCCCCCCCCCCCCCTCAAAAGTTAAATGGTCGGCCCCTAAATACAAAAATACTAAGATAATAAATAATTAAATTATCAAGTTATTAAAAAAAAGTTTTGTCAATTCTAAAGCTCTTAGTGTGAGTTTACTCGAATTACACGTGATTAAATACTAAAAATTAAGATAATAAATTATTAAAATATTAAGCTAAAAAATTCTCTCACTTCTAAAACTGTCAGGCGTGAATTTACACATGAGGCGTGAATTTACACATGGCACAAGAGCTGGCCTAGGACTAGAAACCACAGTTATTTACAGGATTTATGGCGGAAAGAAGTATTTGGAACGACTAGTCCACTTCATTCATAGCAGCGAAACTGCAACATTGTCCTTAAGAAGAACAGAAGAAGGACTCTCCAATAATAACGCGCAGAAGAAGCGCAAATCAAACCAAACTGACAAAGGAGAAGAGAAAAAGAGGAGGAAATAAATTATAATTTGAGATAATTCTCCCTAAATGTTGAAAGATGCTGATTGATATCCGTTATAACGAGAGTGAGAACAATAAAATTGCGCTGTGGGGACTGAGAAAGGTGTCTGTAAGTCCGTAATAGCGAGAGTCCATAATAGCGGGAGTTTGTTTCAGTCAAATGTCTATAATATTTTCACCGGGGATTTAGCAGCTGTCCTATTAAGGTGGTGTCCATTATAGCGAGGTGTCCGCAAGGCGAGAGTTGACTGTACTTTCGACAGGAGTCAATTTTGTCCATAACAGATCTTGTTGCAGATGATCTGTGGCACAACATTCGATGAAATCACGTAAATTCTAAAATTCTTTCTTCGCCTGTGAATGCAAATTCTTCCACTTCTCACGGACTGTCAACTCCGACAGTGTTCACGGCATCAGCAAATTCACTCCATATTTGCTTTTTTCTTGGTTTACAAAAAATTATACTATTTGTTAGCCTGCTCTGAAGGACCAAAGGTTTTCCTCGTTTTTCCTTCAAAACAGAAATCTCTGAAGCACTGAAAAATTTGTCCGCTTGATATAGCTGCGGAAGCCATATTAGCACTCACAAGTCGGTCACCATAACAACAAAAAAGAAGAAGCGTATTATGGGATACTAACCGAGGGTTAGCTGCGTCTAACCCGAGGTAGCCTGGGAGCAAGCTCTCTTGGGGTTAGGTAACTGGCCTGCTTACCATACAGGGTTTGTACACATTTTTGGATGCAAAATTCAAGACTTTTTCCAGACTTTTTCCAAAACAATTTATTTCTTTTTCGAGACTCAAGGTTAGTACAGGTAATAGCATGATGGTTTTAAGGGGTATTTGTGGTAAAAACCCACGAGATATAACTTAAAACTGTCCTTAAAATCACAAGTGGCGAAGCGGCGAGTGACATTTGGTGACAACCGTTTGATTTTCATAAGATTCTTGTGTTTCTTGCCAACCATGTGGCCGACCAACGCAGCTTCGCCCATTATACCTGCAGCGTTTTTTGACCTTTTTTTTTTCGTGGAGTTTTTGGTCGAGTTCGACGTTACCTCGACTGGTTTGTTTAGCACATGTGCCCGATTTGTATTTCCTGTTTTGTTGTTTTGAGGTGAGTTCTGTTGTGTTGTGTTGCATTGCATTGCGATCCAATGTGTTGTATCTGTTGTGTTGCATTGCATTGCATTGCGATCCGTTGTGTTGTGTTGTTTACAAGTTCAGCATTTCTAGTACTCCGTCTATGTTGAAGTTGTACAAGTAGACAAACTCGACCAACCTCACTCACTGGCAGACAATCTCTACACCAGAAAACTAGACAAACTCAAACACCCTTAGCAAATTTGATTAACTCAACAATCTTCACTTACTCTAAGACAGTACGAATCCCACAACGCGACCAACTCGACAAAATTAACAAACCTCACTCGCTGATAGACAAAATCTCCACACCTCGACACAACTCGACAAACACAACGACCCTTACTAAACAGACAAACTTAACAATCCTCAGCTATTTTAAGACAGTACAAACCCGACAACGCGACCAACTCGACAAAATCGACAAGTCTTCACGCGCCGAGGCAGACTAAAACTTTGCATCTCGAGGCAAGTCAACACAACTCCTTACCAAATAGACAAACTCAATAATGCTCACTTTCTCTAAGACAGTAAGAACCACACAACTCAACATACCCAACAAACCGCACTCACTAGCAGACAAAATCTCCACACCTTGACACAACTCGACATCCACAATGAGCCTTACTAAACAGACAAACTCAACAATCCTCACTTACTGGTAGACAAAATCTCCACACCTCGACACAACTCGACAAACACAACAACCCCTATATACTATTAGACAGTACGAACCCCACAGTGCGAACCAACTAGACAAACTCGAACAACCGGTAAAGAAAACAATGTGAACTTGGCGAAACGACCAACTCAAAAACCTCACCGACTCTACTAGCATTTTTTTTTCAGACGATCTTAACTCTTTCGCCATTTTTTTTTTTATCTGCGAAGTCAGCCAACTCAACAGTACATTCTTCCGAAACATTAAGTTTTCAACCCTGTAAACTCTGTCGGCTTTACTCAAAAAGTAGACCAGTTTTTGCCATTGAATTGTACAGTATTTATTAACTTCTTGTATACCTGTCGCAAAATTGGATGTAGTTGAAAGCGTAGCATTGAACGTACCGGGGTACGCTGCTACATTTTTTTATTTTATTTTATCTTATTTGGAATTTGTTTTGTGGTACTGGCGTACCATGGTAGCGTGGTAGTATATACGATCGAGCTCACGTTTCATAGAATGAGTTCAACAATGAAAAATACACTAAATTCACTTTGAATTCATTTTATAGTGCTTGCGTATCGTGGTAGCGTAAGTGCATACCACAGATCGCAATTCAGCATGCAAGCAACAACAAAGCGTCTCAGAAATGAATACGCTTTCTCTACTACTTGTATCCTGCTAGCAGAGGCCCCTTTTCCTTTGTATTCGCTGAGCTGACGGGCGGGACAAAAAGGGACCTCTGCCATGGGTCGCAACTCCCTTTGATTCAACCGCCTTCCAAGGTCGTGGACGGCGGTTTCCGAAACGCATGCTCCCTGTATTGTTTGCTGACCGTGACTTGAACCCACTGTAGCTCGCACATTCCTTTACAGTTATTCCGCTGTCATTTAGTGAGCCTGCATAGTAACATGCCGTCCTGGAAAGAGAACTAAACTCGTGGAGAGTTACATTTACTTTCCCTCGTTTTTGTTAACATGGACGACGGAAAGATCAACAATCAAAAGAAGAAGCTCTAAGAAACACTCGACAAGTTAAGGAATGGAATTTAGAGCGAAGAAAACATCTGTCAAGGCGAAGGACAACCTTCCACCTCCAAAGATTTTTCGAGCTGCGGACTTTCTGTGAAATGCTCCAGCACTTCTACGAGTCTACGGTAGAGTAAATTACACATTTGATTGTAAATTTGTATCGAAATCGTTTTTTAATTGAGGGATTCTTCATATTCCTTACAGTTTTCGTAAAAGTTTTGAAAAACGTGTACAGTTCGCATCACCAAATGCTCTTCAAAATAACTTGCACATCGAGCGAAATCGCTCGCGCGTAGCTTCCCTCGAAGAAAGAATTGAACGCGTTTGGTCTTCAGAAACAAGTAAAGGCGTGTTTTAATAAATGTATTATTTAGAAAAGCTTACTGTCTCTTCTTCCGTGTACCTTCATTCATAAAATTTAGAAAAGTAGTAATCTGACCTAAACAGACACAAATTCTCTGTTGTGGTTTGATTTCACGCGCGAGACAATATGAGAAATCTCTTGCGGAAATTTTCAAAATGTTGACTTTGAGATTGTATTTTTGGTTAAATCTTAATTGACAACTGGTGTATTTTATTTAAAAGTAAGAAATTTTAACTATTCTAGATCAAGTGAGTGTTGTTTTTTTCGAACCTATAAATTGTCCTTTCGTACTGCAAATGGGTTGTTAATTACCAACTGCTAATTTAGTGAAGCGATCATAAAACACGCAGCCTTCAATGGGTTGAATTCTCTTTCATTCCTGGGGTTGTGGTCATGTTAAAAAAGCTTCCTTGTCCAGATAACTTGAAATTAATACCGTAGATTAAACAACAACTATCTCTAGACGAACTGTCTACTTTTTTAGGGTTTTGGTGAACTCGCCATTCACGACAACAAAACAGTCGGGGGAACAAGTACCTCATTTGGTCAATTTTCGTCTCTATGCCGAAGGGGTCCGAAGAAGCTCCGATCTATATTGTCCAATCAGAAAGAACTACGAACTCGCGCGCAAAAATGAAAGGAGTGCTTTCAAGTTTTAAACATGGCGTCCCTAGCACGGAGGAATCTGCAGGCCATAAGCTTACTTCCAGACATGCTTTGGCAGTATCGGCGAGAAGTTTGGCTGTTGGAAATTCTGATATTTTTGCGTTACTGTTGAATAATGGTTAAAGATAGTTTGTTGAAGCTTAATTGGTTATATATTTAGATTTTTTCTTCATTAACCTCGCCGGGGCGCAACACTGAATTGAAAAACCATTTAGTTTTTACGGCTTTCCAAGGCAGAAATATAGCTTTGTTCAAAGCACGTTAAAAGATCCGATAGAAAAGGTTACCTGATCTTAGGTAAGGCAGTTAAGCTCGGGTTAAACGTGGTTCACTCGTGGTTTTGACATGATTCAAGACAGTTTTCCACGAAGGCGCGAGAAAAGAAATAATTATATTAAAAGTGCTTCGAACTGTAGTTACACCTCGCTGATTACTGTGATGAAGCAAGTATTCTTCATGAGGAGAAGACATGAGAAGAGAGTATCCTACACTAGTTAAATATTTTTCCCGTCCTTATTCACATTCATGCAAAACCTGAAAAAAATGTTGACTAAACGGAGCGGAAAACAGCTGATTGCATGAAAGTTTTCTTGCACTTGCCGGCCAGAGAACAAAGTAATTCTCCATTTTCAAAGCTCTAAAAGCCTAATTAACTCTGTGTTATCCCCAATGATCACTATTCTAATCCAGGTTAATTTTGTACTAGAAAAAAATTGCTGAAATAACGCGCAAAACAAAAAAACATAGGCACGCAAAGCGTGCGTGAGCTATTTTGTAGCTGTCAATGAGAGGTACGGAAATGGTTATTGAATGAACGTGCGTGTACCAAGGTACACTACTGTGATGTTGGTTATTTGAGTAGCGTTGAGCATTCGAAAAGTATTGGTTTTTAGACAGAGTTTACCTTATAAGTGGAGCTGTGTCCGATATTGTGCAACCTCGTTCCCAGGGCTTCTTACAGATTTGAGGGTGATCAAAGATCAATGTTTGAGTTTATATTAGTGGTTTCGAATTCGTATGCGTCGTTGATCAATAGATGGTACGCTAATGCGTACAAGTGTGGCTTCAAATGACGACAAAACAAGAAGAAAGTGAGATAAAATCTGTAAAATATCTGACAACAGTGTGAATATGGGACAAACAAAATAATACAAAACAGCCCTTTCTGAAGCTCATTCTCAGATGTTTCTCGGCAGCTCAATGGATTGAAATTTAATTTTGTGGCTTTCTAATGGAAAGAATATTTTTCCATGGACAAATATTTTGGATCTAGTAGGAAGCGTAACTTGTCACAAAAATTAATTCTGTAATGTTTGAACCAGAAGAGAATAGCCGATCTTGAGAGTCACGTACGTCTTCTTCTTGCGTGACATCATGCTTGACGAACGTGGCAACTCCCGTATCCAGACAAATATATAGGTAAGCTCTGTTTTATTTTCCACATTATTTCACACGGACTTACATTTAGGAACACACGGCTAAAATCGAGTAATAAGCGTGCCTTGTTAGAAAAGATCATGCCATTGTGTGTCTTGTGCAAGTCTTGCGTGACTAGTCACGTAGCAAACTGACAAAAAAGCCAGAAACATTGCACGTGCTGACATACCGTGTGGTTGACTGTGGCACTAATTTTTTCGGGATTCAAATTTTTATGATTTTCGCGGATTTTTCACGATCCGCAAAAAAAAGTTCCCGCGGAAAAAAATTATTTCCGCAAAAATTTACTCCATTGTCGAAATTTATATACAAACATCGCCTTTTACATGTCATGTAATATTATGTTGGTGCCCATTTACTTTAACCGTCTCTTTCGTTCAAAAATAAAACGAAATTAGAAGCAAACCATTCAGAAATAAAACGATGAAATTGCAGTCGGTACATTACAAGTAATAAGCTGTTAAAAGCTTTAAAGAAAAGGATCGTCTGAAGGTACTCCATTGATTAACTGATTTAACATGTTATACATCTGCATGTTGTCCACCTGCATTCGATTGTTTATACTCAAAAAACGAGAATGTTATAATTACAAATAGAAGGCGGCTTCCGGAAAATCGCAAAAATTAATTCCAAGAAGAATAAACAGTTTCCCCAATCGCAAAGATTAGTCCTGCAAAACACACAAAAAAAAATCACCATTCACAAAATTTAACTCCCGCAAAAATATTGGTGCCACACGGTAGTGGTCTCAGCTTCGCTGAAGCTACATAAAAATCAGTGGTTGTGTTTAGCGAATAAATTTTGTTTTGATGAGCGTTTTGATGTGAAAGTAAGATACAAAATTGGGTGAAAATAATATCAAAGGATGTTTTGTTATGTAGAGAGGTGGTAATGGGCAAAGGAATCGTTGGAATTTTAAATGAGCGAATTCGAGAATAATGGAGTGGTTGGCCTGTGTGGTAAACAACGTGAATTTTATCAGGTGGAGTACACGTGATCAACTCAAGGCCAAATTGTGCTTTAATAGGTCCGGCGGGGATTTTATCGTAGGGCCAGGCAGTCATGTGATGATGTTTAGTGTGGGTCGTTTCACGTGTAAAGAACGTGTTATGTTGATTGAGCGTGAGATCAGATTACTGTTTTGTGTAAACAAGTGGTGTTTTGTCACGTACAAACATGTGATGAGACAAAGTTCAATGGCGAGTCACGAGACTTTCAGGAGACTGTCATAAGTTCGTTTTCGGCGCTTTTTATTGGCTTTCGTGGCAGCTAGAGTTGAGTAAAACTTAAAAGGAAGCGGGGAATGAGTAAATTTGTGCGTTTTTCGTAATCTGAAAAATGATAACCGATGTTTGTGTCTATAAGACTGTGAAACGAATCTTGCGTAGAGCTGTTGCGTTTTTGTCTTCGTATTGGAGGTGATAATTGTTTTGATTTGATTTGATTTGATTGTCTGCTGATCTTTCCGCTCAAACTTTGTACAAACAATCCCGCTACCGCCACGCAGCCTAACCAGAAACCCATTTCTCTGATAAGTCACCTCTAACTTTGTGCTTAGCAAGTCGCACGTACGAGCAACGTTTATGCCACCCATACAATGTTTTTCCTTGTCGACCTTGTGCCTTTGACGGACCTAGTGATTGAGTGGCATGGGCATTAATTTTAAAACCTACCAAAAGGTGCGAACAATAATTCGTTTTAGTTCGAAATTCACGATTCTGCCCATTTTATACCTTCAAACTATTTGCCATCTATTTACCATCATTTACTATGGGACATCCCTGCAGAGAAGTCATGTTATTTCTCACACTCTAAAGTTGAACCATATAACTCAAAACGTAAGTTGTGCGCATGCGTACAGAGGATTATTTACTAGAACTCGCTTCCGCTCACGTGTAAACCGGGTTTGTGCTGACGATTCGTTTTCTAAGGAAGTCTACCACAAGGAAGCCAGCCATTTCTATTTGATATATAAATATCCAACATCAAGCGAATGAAATCAGGACACTTTCGTAGTGTCGCTTTAGTAGCAGAATTTTCCGTGCGTTCTCATCTGCATTTTTGTTCCGGCCCCGACAACTAGCCTTTCGGTAAAATTCGACAGTCGTCGGGAATGCCGAACATTGGCCACCCAAAAAAGAACCAACCAAAGAACCAACCTTCCCAGAAACTTGAGGCTGCACGCCGACTATGAGGCTATTTTGTAGACAAAATAGCTCAACAAGAGCTAAACTTGCTGTTTCCTCAGCCGTCCCCATGTTGTTTTGATTCTTCTCGCAATAACTCTCAACAGTTTGTTAGTATTACTGACTTCGTTTATACATGTGTTTATGTTAAAGAAATGCCTCCCAAGACAAACACATCTGTAATTCTATATTATTCAAGCTCAGAGGGAATTCACATTGAAGAACCACAAGGAACCTTCAAATTCTAACCTGGAACTGAAGTAGTATTATACGGTTCTAGCGCTCGTAATTCTTGGTTTCAAGACAAACTACTGCTCATTTGCTCAAGCATTTGCCATAAATACAAAACTTAAAGCAAGATCAGACAACGTTTTGATATCGCTGACATCATTATCGAGACGGAAATAGTGATAAAGTGAAAAATTGAAAGGAATGAGAATACGAATCTGAATCCATAAGCATGTCAATCAGTCGGGTCCAAACATCGGATTACGCACGGATTTAGTAAAAGCAGGACGGCGAAATCGTTGTCGTTGATAGCAATCAGTTTTTGTTGAGAGGCAGTTTTGTTTCCTCACCCATTCCATGCTCAAGATATTTCAGAGACCACTCGTTCAGCCGACTTATGGACTTCATTACTGGCCCCGTTACCTGTGCTTTGCGGCCCGGTACAAACAATTCTTAAAATAGATGTCACCCAAATTTAAAAGCGAGTAAGTAGTTGTCCTGATAAATATTTTCAAGCGGTCTGCTTTTTCTTCCACGTTTCTTCCCCCTTCTTCCTTCTTTCTTCCGCCTTTCGAAGCAACAGAATAAACTGGTCCTCAGGTTATTAAATAAATAGTTTTAAAAATGGAGCCCTTTTTGGTATTTCACTCGAGGTGCGAGGCCTAGCAGCGATTCATATCTGAGTAGCCCACTGGCCAAATACCGAAATTCGTGGGCTCAGTCTTTTCTCGGAGAAAAGATTTCGCCATCAAATGGCACTTGTTCCCCCGACTGAAAACTGTGCAGGTGTTTTTTGGGGCGCTAGTTGAGAAAGGTGGGAGCCGTCAGCTGATCACGTGCTAAAAGCATCACGTGACGTTTCTGTCGCTAGGTAACCGTGGCGCATGCTCAACACAGTTCATTTCGTCCCTTTTCGTCCCTTTTCGTCCCGTCCATCAGCTCAGCGAATACAAAGGAAAAGGGGCCTCTGCTAGCAGGGAATACTACTTGGCATTTAAAATGAGACTCTAAGAGAGTCTGTTATTGGAATTTGGACTGTCTCGTCTAGTATGTGAAGTTTTGAAATTATGGCTTTCTAGTTTGTAAGTTATCACTAAGTCGCGTATTTACCATTTTCACAGTGACACCCTATTCCTTTATACTTCACTTTTACTCGCATATCTAATAGAACTAATTTTAACTTAGATTGATTTACAGTCCTCTATTTTTCCGTGAGATCGTCGAGATCGTTCACGCAATCATTGAACGGAGGCCATCTTAGCTGCAAAACTACTGAGGGGATGAGTGTCGGATAACATGTGCGCATTGAAACTATTACGTTACAAGCATGATCAGTGCACGGAGATGTAGGTATAGAAGAGGAAACTGGTCATTGTATAAATCAAAACTATTACGTTACAAACACACTCAATGAAGAAAACTGAAAGTAGCCGTGAGACCTTGTGGCTTGAAAATAAATAAATTACAAGTAAAATTAATCGCAGGATTGTGCTCTGTTGCTCGCATGCTACGGGACGATACTAGTGAGAAAAAACGACGACATAATTGAAGGTTGTAATGCAATTTAAATGCAATTACAAGTAATCCGTCTTGCTCGTCTACTTCGCTATGATGCTAGTGGAGAAACATAGGACACGTCGTTCAATATTTGTCGATGTAGTCGCTCTGTACCGTGCGGGGTCACGGGGCTACTACGGTACGCTGCTACTACTTGTCGCTCTTACTGTGTGGGGTTACGGCGTTACCACGCTACGCTGCTATTAGGGAACTTAAGCACCAGACGTTTTCTGCGCGGCGACGGTAACCGGAAGTTACTTTTACTTCCGATTCACGTTTCCCGCCGATTTGGTCAGCCGTCGCGACTCGGCGCCAACGCCACATCGCCTGTTTTGCCGTTGCGTGGAGAACGTGAGTTTAGTTTTATCCTTTTCTTTCTTCTTTCTTCTTCTTTCTTTTTTCTCTCTGCTGAAAGACGTTTGTGAAGGAAAGAAAAGCAACACAGGATTGTTTCAGTGGTTTCTTCTTAGCATGGCCGCCAAACCAACGTAAGTTGTTCATCTAATTTCGTTTTTGTACGAATTGTTGCCGTACGAATGACAGACAAATTTTACTGATGAATAATTTTTACTAGAAGCATAAGCGTTTGTTGACGGATAATTTATAGTATTTATGTATTCTTTTGCTTTTAAACAGAGTGATGGAATGGTCAGATGAACACGACATTATTATGTTGAAAGAAATGGTCAGTCGGGAAATATTTTCGTTTAAGAAAGGAAGTCCTGACCGAGGGAAGACGTGGGAAAGCATTCAGGGATTCCTGAATCAAATAGAGAATCCCAAGTTCCAAATAAAAGATAAAAGAGGAGTCCGAGATAGGTGGAACATCTTGCAAGGAAAGTTCAAGAAGCGAATGAGGGAAGAAGAGGCAGCCACCGGCATTGAGTGCGAAGAAATGTCCGAAAAAGATACTATAATCGAACAGTTAACTGAACAAGAACGAAGCTTTCAGGCGAAAGAGAAAAGCACCGTGAAGGAAAAAGAAGCAGCCGAATCTGTTAGGAAAAAGGCAATGGAAAGGATGAAAGACTCGAAGAAAAAGGCGAGTCAGGATTCAGGTTTGGAGCCAGGCTTAGCAGCTGGAGGTAAAAAATCACGAAAGAGTGCGACCGAGGTCGTAGAGTTCCTGAAGGAAAAGGCGAAGAACGAGCAGACTCAGTGGCAAGAAGAGATGGAATTGAGGAGAAAGGAAAGAGAGGAAAATGCAAAACAACAACAAGGAGTGCTTGAGCTAATGCAAAGGCAGGGTGAGGCTCAGCAACAGATTTGCCAGGCTTTGCTTGTTCTTATACGGAAAGCGTATGGAACTGTTTAGAGACTCAGTGTTATGAACTGCTCATTAATTAACGTTTCTGTTTTTCAGCTTACGTAAATCATAAACATATAGTGAGGAGATCATGTAAGTAGCCGCCACTTGGGTTACAGATTAATTAGCAAGAATGCCGGTTTTATTTATTCAGAACTTTAGGACTGTTTGATAACTTGAAAATACATCTGTTTCTTTAAATATTTTGTATGACACTTCACACAAACAAAATAAATAAGCATTCATGTCATTTCATTACATTATTGTTGCTGTACTCTTAATTAAAGAATTCAGTGGAGAGTAGCAAAATCATTGGTGAATTGTTTACACAATTTATGGAGTTATTGTTTTCAGAGTATTTTTAAATAGTACATAACTATGTTGTTTGAACTTATAAAACTTATAAAATTAAAATACTGACCTAGAAAAAAATTATTGGCCCTTCACCCAAAAAATGTCTGTGACCATTCTCCAAATTAACAAAATAAAAGACATGGCATATAATACTCAGTTTGATGGTGCAGGTGTTTGACAGGGGGGTGGGGGGAACTCCCATATGAAAAGGATCTGGATGCTCATTGGAAATTTGGAGTTTAACCCCCTAAAGGAGGCTCCTAAAAGATACCACTTTTAAGATGACTGATAAATAGAAGTTGAAATGGCATTATAAATTTCCTCTCTAATATTGCTGTTTCTTCCTGAGCACCCTGAGCCCATTTCTTGATTTGTACCCCTACTGATGAGCATCGCTGTCATTTCCATATGAACCCCCCCCCCCCCCAGCCCACCACGCACACACACAAACACCCCTGTCAGGGTGTTTCAATATTCACATTTCCAAGTAAAGAGACGCCTCCATACGTGACACTCCTATTTTTTAATACAAAAGCAGGCAATTGTCTTGTGTGGTTTCATTTTCCACATGCTGAGCTATACTGTTTTAACAGACTTGAAGGATAACATTCATTGGAAATAGTACTGTAATGATGGTGGCTTTAGGTCAAAGAATTCTGATGTGTTATTGCCATACAAGCAAGTGACTGCATTCTGAAGTAAAGCAGAAACGAGATATAGTTTACCAATACTGCTCATTCCAATTTTGAGGTTCCTTTTAAAATCTAAAAATTTGAAATAGTCCACAATGTCTCCGAAGAGCCATTCCACTGAGACTCTGACTGAGCTCATAGCTTCATTAAAAGCTTCCATGTCAGGTGTTAAAATTCTTTGTCGAAATGGGCACTGTAAATGCACTCGAAGAGGATAGGCAGGGTCCCCATAAATACACATGGGTTCCCCAGTGGGAGAGAAGGCATTCCTTTCTAAATCTTGAAGAAGGTTGGATTCAACCAACATGAAGGCATCATGTCGCCTACCCTCTGGCAAAAAAAAAAAGAAAAATTATGTTATGAAAATTAAAATCAATGAATCGACAAATCTTTATTAATTAATTAAAAATAATGATAATATTAACATTTATAATGCACAAATTTCATGAAATGTTCAAATGTGCATGACAAGATTAAAAGCAGAATAAAAAGGCTAAAAAGCTAAAATTACAATTATAAGTAAACTTAGAATAATTTAAAAGATTCAATAAATCATTGATTAATAAATTGAATGAGTAATTAATTGATTAGTTTAATCAATTAAGAGACAGGGCGGACAAGAGGAGTTTTGGCAGTGGCCTATGTTCCATAATGGAATAGAAAGGCATCAGATCAGATCGGATTAATTAATTAATTTGTATGTTTTCCAGAAAATAAATAAATAGCAAATAAAGTTGATTAATTTAAAATTTACGAAGGCAAGTGAATGAACAAAGTCATAAACATGTAAAAATGACCATTGTTACGAGAATATTTTCCTCACCTATAGGTCCATACATATTTGCAATAAGACCATTTGGTAATGCAAGCGATTGAAACTTTAGAGAATGAACCCTTTTATGACCATTGTAGACCAGTCTTTGGTGCTCCCCAGGTCTTGCAATCGGTCGGACAGTTCCGTCTACAAAACCAAAGCAGTTTTGAAGCGGTGCACCTCGTGCAGACACTGCATCTGCATACATCTGAAGAGCTTGTGAATTCAGAATATCAGGATTCCACTGAGTCAGTTTGTGGGCATGATGATCAAATAAAAAATCCATGACGGTATTGGTGATCATGCAGATCTCTGGGACTGATCTGCCAAAACGGGGAATCATATCAGAGTATCTACAAGGATATGCCAAGCGTCGTAACAGCATACATAGACCTTCAATTCCGTCACATACGGAACGCTGCTCGCATCTCACCGTTTCAGGAATCTGTAATGCTTCTGCCAGAATTGGGTCGTCCTCTTTTTTAACTCGAAACTCCGCCAAGCACTCGTCGTCTTGCATGTTTTCAAGCTTAAACCTTGGGTAAGAACTGCAAGGAAACTCTGGATTTTTGGATTGATAAGTTTCAAATAGAACCAAGAATTCTTCGTCGCTGATTATTTTGCTATCATACGCTATAAGAAGAAGGTCTCTGAGCTCTTTAAAAGAGGACATGTTGCTATTTCTAATTTGCTAAAATTCCTCTACGTACCCCGTCTGCGACCGGCCCGCGTCGCCCGCGTTTGCTAGCTTAATTTAAACATTTTGGCGGGAACAACGGCACTCTCTCCCCAGGCCCTTTCTGCCACTGGCGTTGCCGTCGCGTGAAAAACGTCGGTGCTTAAGTTCCCTATTATTTCCTACGTCACTGCATACGTCGATCGTTCCGTGTGGGGCACGGCGCTACGATGGTACGCTGTTCATTCATTACTTAATTGATTGTAAATACTTTGTCATAAATTCCTAATGTGGTTTTTAAAGATGTTCTGGATGAAATCGCAATACTAAAGCTACTATACCTGTACGAAACAGATTACGTTCACGCAGTGCTGCTTTAGCGACTATCAGTGACTGAAGTGAGCACAACGGAAAGGTTGCACAAACGCTGTTTTCATTGCATTGCAGCAGTGACAAAAGATGACTGCATGAGTACTGCAGAAGCGACATTGGGAGCGGCTGGAGCGCTGCAAGAGAGCTACTGCAAAATAGCAACATGAAGCTTTATGGTATAGAATAGCAGCGCATCGCTATGAGGCATTGCTTTTCACTGCAGCGACGACTACCCCGAGTAGCCCCGCAGCTCTTAACAACCTCTAATTTCATTGGACCTTGGTATCACGCAGCTCTATTGTTTTCGGGGCTAGGGTCCATTGTTTTGTTGTTTGGTGTATTGTTTTCTCAGCAAATCAGAGAAGACCATGTAAGAGCTGCGACATCGCCCACGACTACGGTTGCGTGATGCGAGTGCTCATCTTTGAGGGATAAATTAATCTACTGAAACGTTGAGAAGATAAGACAAATACTGTACAAACGAACTAAGGTACAGACAAACGTTGAGAACATAAGACTAATACTGTACCAACGAACTAACGTATGGAGAAATAAAACGTTGAGGTTTAAGACTAATACTTACAAACGAACTAACGTACCAAGAAACGTCCAGCACTGTACAAACGAACGAACATACCTCTCGCTATGCAGCATTGCTTTTCACTGCAGCGACGACCACGGTTGCCTGATGAGAGTGCTGATCTTTGAGGGATAAATTAATCTACTGAAACGTTGAGAAGACAAGACAAATACTGTACAAATGAACTAACGCACAGAGAAACGTTGAGAAGATAAGGCAGATACTGTACAAAGGAACTAACATACGGAGAAACGATGAGAAGGTAAGGCTAATACTGTACAAACGAACTAACGTACGGAGAAACGTTGAGAAGATAAGACAAATACTGTACAAACGAACTAACGTACGGAGAAACGTTGAGTAGATAAGACAAATACTGTACAAATGAACTAACGTACGGAGAAACGTTGAGAAGATAAGACAGATACTGTACAAATAACCTAACGCACCGAGAACAATTTATTTGACGACAGTAACATCTTGCGAACGTATTACGATAAAGAGAAACATGAGACGAGACTAATATACCATACGAATGGACTAACGTATGGAGAAACTTCAAAAAGACAAGACTAAGACGGTACGAACAAATTAACATACGCAAAAGGTTTAATAGACAAGATTAATACATTACAAGCGAACGAACGTATGGAGAAGCGTTGAAAAGACAACACTAGTAGTGTACGAACTAACGTAGAGAACCGGGGAAACTTTGAGACAGTGCAGCTGTTAGGCAACGAAATTATTACATTCAACATACAGTTGACAAAAAAGTTTGCCTCCAACATGGCTAGTAACTGGGAGAATTCCACGAGCTAAAACTGAAAATTCACGAGTATTTGGCTAGCTGACCACCGCCAAGGTCGAGAGCCGGTTGAATTTTAAAAAATTTCTTATGTTGAGACCCAGTCTGCGGGCATACATGAAGTCCTAACACTGCTTAGCTTCACAATGCATCATTGGGCGATTTTCAAAGCACCGTGTACATTCGTTTTCAAATTTATCGGAACAGTTTGTCTGAGGCTACATATATGTGGAGAGAGTGTATTGCAGCAAAACAAAACATGTCGAGCTGTATCAGTTATCATTTGAATATAGTTCGAAGCAAATCGAATTGCTGAACGAGATCTTCAAGGGAAAAAGCTACCACGTTTTTCGTGTTCGGACATCATGCCAGACCATAGAAATTGGTCAGACATTTTGGAAATTTGGTCAGACAATGTCCGATCACCGACTGTTACTTCCAGCACTGCTGCAGGACGGTACATTTATCAGTATTTGTAATTTTAAGTGGCCTAATGCTTTCATAAAGGACAGGGTTTTTTTCAGAACCCGGTCTTTTGCTTAAAAAAATTCGAAGCTCGCCGTTTCAGGACCATTATTTTTTATGGCCCGGTCTCAAATAACGAACCGTCCCTAACGTGCCCCAGACTCTGACGATCTGGACCCAGTTGTTCAAAAGGTGGATAGTGCTATCCACCGGATAAATCTCTATCCAGTGGATAACGCAGTTGGTTTCCCTAACACTTATCCACTGGATAGTGATTTATCCGTTGGATAGCGCTATCCAACTTTTGAACAACTGGGGCCAGCTCGAGTTCGTGTTTATCAAACGTCTACTGCTATGCTCGCTCTTTGTATGCACGGTCTAGACACAACAGTAAATATTTCGTCATCTCTGTGTAAGCTTTCTCAGTTGTGGGCAAATTTATACCGACATGCAATGTTTGAGTTGAATTTGCGTTTTTCAGCAGAATAAATAAACGCGATAAGAAAGATAAGCTGAGTCATCAGAGTTTAAAAATTTCGTCATCCAGTAATGCTATAGACAAAATATTGTGTCACACAGTCACACTTTTCTACACACCAGTTGGTATAAATAGGGGATCGCGCTAACATTTGTTAAACCTGGGGGGGTGGGGTGGGTCAGAACGGCCGGTGAAAATGCCCATTGGGCTTTCTTGTTCGTTTCTGAAAAACCAAACACCTCGATGGAAGCTACGCGCAAACGATTTCGCTCGATGTGCAAGTCATTTTGAAGAGCACTTACTGATGCAAACTGTGCACGTTTTTCAAAACTTCTACGAAAACTGTAGGGAATACGAGGAATCCCTCGATTAAGCTTAAAAAGCATTTCGGTGCAAATTTACAATAAAACGTGTAATTTCGTCTGATCACACTGACTTCATCAGGGAGTTTAACAAGATAATGAAAGGGAACTAGTTTAATACCTATGCTTTACAGTACAAATCACGTCCCAGTAAGGGTGTGAACAGCAAAAACACCCACAGAAACTTACGTGCAGGATATGACTAAAATCCTGTATTTCAAAATGTGCAATGTTTAATTTTGGGGCTCACGGATTTAACGTTATTTCCCTTTCATTACCTTGTTAAACTCCCTGATGAAGTTTGTGTGATCAGACGAAACCGGTCGGAGAATAAAACAAGTTGCCAAGATGCGTTGCTGTGTGCTGCTCACTAGTTGATATTTTTTTAAAAGAAAGATTAAATGTTACAACTGCCAGGCCACTTATTTTGGTGAGACCGGCAGAAATTTGAACATCCAACTGACTGAACACAAACGAGCGACTAGAAATAATGATATCAACAATCACATTGCTGAGCACCATACAAAAACAAACCACAGAATCGACTGGGACTCTGCTAATTACATTACCTACAGTACAAACTACTTTCAGTGAATCACTCTGGAAACATGGTTTACTAAACACCACTGAACCGGTCTGAACCGTTGCCAACAACTACCTGCACCTTAAAAACGACTTATTGACAACAACAACAAGACAAACAAACAATGGACAAACAGACTTAATTTTACTAACAATAGACCAACGGACATTTGACTGTCAAAAGACGGATCGAAACGCACCAATCACGTTTAATAGTCTTCACAGCCAATGACATCACGGCTTATTAAACTGACAGACGACCTATAACACCGCGAGTTCGTCGAACCATCAGGACAATGACCAGAGACCTCTAAGATCTATTGACGATTCACAATTCACTTGACTTTGATGACGACTTCCGCTCAGGTTGTCGAAACATCAATCAATGTCACCTCAAAGAGTCCTTCTCAGGACTACACTCACCCGGACTCAGTTTAACGTGCTTGAGAAGCTTGAATACTTGAAGTTTGCTGACGAACTAGTTTTGCTGAGCCAAAAGATCACACGTGCACGGATGAAGTTGGAGGCACTCCAAGAGCAAGCTGCTAGAGATGGGCTGAAAGTGAATGCATCTAAGAGTAAGGAGATGAGGATTCGAGCGCTAGCCCCAGCAAATGGAGGGGATATCATGTGTAGAAGGAAGGCCTTGGAAGAAGTTACTGTCTTTACATACCTCTGCAGTATTGTTACCACAACCGGGGGTACAGAGGAAGATGTTGATCCGAGATGCAGAAAAGCGCAAGTTGCCTTTTCCATGTTGAGACCAGTTTGGAGATCCCGGTACATGTCTTTGTGGACGAAGCTGAGAATCTTTAATTCGAACATGAAGTCCATCCTGTTGTATGGATCCGAGACATGGCGGTTGACCAAGACAATCGTCAACCAGCTCCAAGCCTTTATTAACCTTAGACACCGTTACATCCTTGGAGTCTTCTGGCCAAGAAAAATATCAAATGATGACCTGTGGCAGCGCACAAAGCAAGATAGGGAGAAAGTCACCATCAGAACATGAGCTATAGGAAACATGGATTTTGAGTTCTCATCGAACGTTGTTTCAAGCAAACTGCGATGAAATATGTCGACTATTCAATAAAACTATTACCTTACCGTCAGTTCTGCTGTCCCCTGTCTTTGATTTCTACTTTGTCTTCTGCAAATATCCCTGTTTCTCCCCGATTCTTCAGTGAGTTCGATATGCTCACTTTTACTGCCCGCCATTTTGAAAAACCACTCATTCCCAGTTCTACGCAGCCAACTAGAAACCTCCTAAAGCCGCCCTAAAGCCCAATGGGTAGGCCATCTTTTCCAGGTTATGATTCCAAGCTCGTAAGAACATTGCATGAAGGACTTCCATATTTGGAAGGTCGTCGTGCAACGGATTAAAAGTTACAATTCAAATTAGGTTCTGTTGGGGGACTGGAAAGAGCGTTTTGCTCTTACCAGCTGAAGGCGAATTTGAAAAACAATAGCAATTGTCTTTTTGGCCCTACGATTGGCCAAAGGCACAAATCTCCTAGCAATGGCCCAAGCGCTTCCTACCCAGTGGCTTTTAGGGCGGCTTTAGGAGGCTTTCTAGTTGGCTGCGTAGAACTGGGAATGAAAAGAACTGGGAATGAGTGGTTTTTCAAAATGGCGGGCGGTAAAAGTAAGCACATCGAACTCACTGAAGAATCAGGGAGAAACAGGGATATTTTTCAAAGACAAGGGACAGCAGAACTGACAGTAAGGTGATAGTTTTATTGAATAGTCGAAATATGTCATCGCTGTTTGCTTGAAACAACGTTCGATGAGAACTCAAAATCCATGTTTCCTATAGCTCATGATCAGACATAGGAAATGGAAATGGATCGGCCACACTCTCAGGAAACCTGTTACCAACACCACAAGGTAGTCCCTTAAGTGGAACCCACCAGAAGCTCGGATAAGACGCAGGCCGAAAACGTCATGGAAAAAAACCATCAAACAAGATATTGAAATGTCTTGAGAGCAAGTGAGACGGACGGCACAAAATAGAGCTCGCTGGAGAAAGAAAGCTACGTAATTTTGCAACCTTTGTGCGTCTGGGAGTGTAGCACAAAATGCATTTATGTGCAATATATAATGTACAGACTGTCGTGTAATATGTAATGTATAATGAAATGTATTTTAAACCTCAACGTTTTATTTCTCCGTACTTTAGTTCGTTGGTACAGTATTAGTCTTATCTTCTCAACGTTTGTACGCACCTTAGTTCGTATACAGAGTATTAGTCTTATCTTCGCAACGTTTCTCCGTCATTAGATGGTTTGTACAGTATTAGTCTTATCTTCTCAACGTTTGTACGCACCTTAGTTCGTATACAGAGTATTAGTCTTATCTTCGCAACGTTTCTCCGTCATTAGATGGTTTGTACAGTATTAGTCTTATCTTCTCAACGTTTCTCTGTCATTAGTTTGTCTGTACAGTATTAGTCTTATCTTCTCAACGTTTCTCCGTCATTAGATGGTTTGTACAGTATTAGTCTTATCTTCTCAACGTTTCTCTGTCATTAGTTTGTCTGTACAGTATTAGTCTTATCTTCTCAACGTTTCTCCGTCATCAGTTCGTTTGTACAGTATTTCTTATCTTCTCAACGTTTCTCAGTACGTTAGCTCCTTTGTACAGTATCTGTCTTATCTTCTCAACGTTTCTCCGTGCGTTAGTTCATCTCTACAGTATTTGTCTTATCTTCTCAACGCTTCAGTAGATTCAGAATTTATCCTTCAAAGATCTGCACTCGCACCACGCAACCGTAGTCGTCGCTGCAGTGAAAAGCAACGTTGCATAGCGATGCGCTGCTAATCTACCATAAAGCTTCATGTTGCTATTTTGCAGTAGCTCTCTTGCAGCATTCCAGCAACCCCCAATGTCGCTTCTGCAACACTCATGCAGTCATTTTTGTCACTGCTGCAGTGCAATGAAAACAGCGTTCGCGCAACCTTTCCGTAGTGCTCACTTCAGTAACTGATAGTCGCTAAAGCAGCACTGCGTGAACGTAATCTGTTTCGTACGGGTAGAGTAGCTTTAGTATTGTGACTTCATCCAGAACATCTTTAAAAACCACTTTGGGAATTTATGACAAAGTATTTACAATCAATTAAGTAATGAATGAACAGCGTACCGTCGTAGCACCGTACCCCCACACGGAACAATTGACTTATGTAGTGACGTAGGAAATAATAGCAGCGTAGCATGGTAACGCCGTACCCCCACACAGTAAGAGCGACAAGTAATAGCAGCGTACCGTAGTAGCCCCGTAACCCCGCACGGTAAAGAGCGACTACATCGACAAATATTGAACGACGTGTCCTATGTTTCATAGCGAAGTAGACGAGCAAGAGGGATTACTTGTAATTGCATTTAAATTGCATTACATCCTTCAATTATGTGATAGTTTTTTCTCACTAGCATCGTACCGTTGCGTGCGAGCAAGAGAGCACAATCCTGCGATTAATTTTACTTGTATATATTGTTTATTTTCACCTGTTTAAGTTACGGAAGGCACAAGATCACACGGCTAGTTTCATTTTTCTTCACTGTGTGTTTGTAACGTAAACCTGTAATAGTTTTGATTTGTACAATGACAAATTGGCACCATGCTGTGCACCACGAGGCCATGTATGACTCAATTTCTTGGAATCACTGTTAATTGTTAAATTTACCTTGTCAAGTGAAAATGTTTTGGTTACAGCAAATCCCCAGCCAGCTTCAAAGCCTCGTCTTATCATAGCAGCACTTGTGGTGGGAGGTGCACTTGCTAGGCCAAACGGATTTTCAAACTTTAATCCACAGATATCCACACTCAGGTCAACATTATCTACTTCAGTGTAGAATTTGGGTAAACTGGGTTCCTTGGCCACAGGCAGACCATAAAGTGCCTACAAATTAGTATTGCAATACAGTTGTATGATACTTGTTATGGTTTAAATGTACAAAATAAATGGTCTGAGAGCAAGACAGTCATGTCCAAGTACTACTAGTTGCAGGGTTGCTGCTGATGACCAGGAAGAAATGTTTACTGGCATTTGAAAGTAAATAGTGTTATTCTATTCTGTAGTTTGTCAAGACAAAAAGACTAAAAAGAAAATAAAACTGTTGGGTTCACCTCAAATTGCAAATTTCACTTTCAGGCGAGAGCTTAGTATAATGGTACCTCTGCTTTTACAAAGGAACAAGCCAGCTGGATTAATCTACTACATTAGGTGACTTGAGTGTTCTGTTACCTGTGCTTGGGCTACAAATGTAAGTTTCCACTGTCTATTCTAACACCAACTGGCACATACAGTGTATATAGCACGTGTACGTACCTGCAAATACTTGTGCATATGCCAGGCAGCCTGTTTACCATCATTTGTACTCTCCACTGTAGTATTGGCTACTCCAGCAACATCCCCGCCACAAAACACTCCTGGTTCACTAGTGCTCATCGTCTCTGGGTCCACTTCAGGAAGGCCCCACTTGTTGAACTTCAGAGGCTCCATGGCCTTGACAACTGGAAACAACCACAATTAAATATTTAAATAACACTTTTCTTTGTATCAAGTCCACTAATGAGAATACCAGAAAAGGAGGACAGGAAAAGTGTTCCAAATTTCTTTTTGTTGGCTCTATTTTAGCATACAGGTTATCACGTGAAAAAACAAAATACTTCTGCATATTTGTCTTATAGTTACCAACATAAATTAAAAGTTTACCTTATTTCTTTTTCCTAGAAATTAATTGAAGCAACTCAAGCAGAGCAGAACAATTGTGTATAATTAATTTGTTCATTGTTTTAACTGAAACGGAAAAATCAACCCAGCAGGCTTCTCGTTTGTTTTGTTGCGTTTTTAGGAAATTTAAGCTAATTTTAATCATACTGTTTCACAATGAGCAAACAAAAATGAAAACACAAAATCAAGGTTAGCAAACACAAAAGACCTTGATTTAATAAATACACGTTGAACAGCAGACCAATAATTACCATCACTGTCACTGAGTGTGGAACCAAACGCTGAAATAACAAAATTTGCTTTTATCTTTAGCATCTGTTCTGCATCTTCAACCCAAGTTCCATCCTCTAGCTGAAATTCAACAAAATGCTGTAAATCGCATTGCACTGAATAGATGTGACTTTATTTACTAGTAACTATGGTTTTGTTAACAAATGAATATAAATCCATCCAATTGAACAATGCAATGTCAAGTTTATCATGGGCAGGGTAACCAGTTGAATCGCTCTTACTACTGAGATACTTGACTCTCATTGAGGACTCAGTATTTTAATTCTCCAGTTTCTCCTACAAGCTTCACTTTTGCACATGTAACAAACTGAACAGAGGTAACTAACGACATGACCAAGCTACACACATGTACTTTCTTTATCTCTTGATTATCAAAAGTTAACTGTAAATTAATACAAATAAACGCAGAAAAGGTTAAATGCACCATTGCATGTTGCAAATAGGAATAATCCATGATTCACAAACCTGCTCTGTCTTGTAAAATTCCATTGCCCAAATTTTTCCATCCTTAACGTGAACCTAAAAGGATTATGTACATCACGTATCTTGCAAACATTCCAAGGTTGTACCCAGTAAAAAGCCAAACAAAGATGCTTTACATTCCATAAAATTTAACTACCAATACTTACAGTTAAGGTTCAAAATATTTGATACAAGTACAATGACAAACATCAGTGTAAGACCAACTCTCTTCAGTAAGCAACCACAATGCCAAAATACCAAACATGCTGCTCATGCAAACATGTGACAGTTGAAACTTCTTAGCTTGTAAACAACCACATCCTGTATCTGGACTCACCACTTTAATGTGTTACTGCACCTAGAGATTTGAATTTATCTTTTGTCTCTGACCTCTGATAAATGTCCTCTCAACTTACGGTGATATGAAAACTAAGTACCGTATTTTCTCGATTAAACGCCGGACCCCGAATAAATGCCGGGTTCAAATAAACGCCGGGTCTACAGGGCCGAGTTTAAAATAAACGCCCCCGGCGTTTATTCGGGGTCCCGGCGTTTATTTGAGGTCCCGGCGTTTATTCGAGATGGGTATATTAAATCAGGATTACGTGTCGTGACTGCATACTAGTCCTTTTTCTACCATTATATTTGAATTTATACACTAATATTTAAACCAAACTACCTTTTACAAAAGTACTTCTATTAAAACAGATGAAACAAACGACGCATCAGGTATCGTATCAATCTCTTTTAAATCATGGTAACTTTTCTGCGGGCTTGTACATCAAGCAAGGATCATCTCTAGGGTCTCTCCAGCGTTTCTCCAGCAGTTTCTTGCAATTGAACCGTTCCATAATTTTGCCTTTCTCAGAACTGATGGTCGCCACCACCTTGTTCAAAATTTCTTTCACAGTACGTTTGCTGTCGAGCAGTTACCGATACACTTCCTACGTGTTTCATGCACGCCGAGAAACGTCACGTTGAGAAGAGTTCAATCCCTGTTTCTGTCAGTGATGTTTTTTTAATATATAAATAACTTACCAGATTCACTTAGATGAAACAAAGTTGATGACATTGTTCCACATTTTTTAAACGTTTTTGCTGAAATTTGGTTCTTGGTTAAATCAACTTCCAATACTGAAAAATGCATTTAATAAATAAACGCCAGGCCCCGAATAAACGCCGGGTTCGAATAAACGCCGGGTCTACGAGGCCGAGTTTTAAATAGACGCCCCCGGCGTTTAATCGAGAAAATACGGTACTATATCATCCAGGGATTAGTTTCTAAAGAAACTGTGGTGCTGCGTCGGTGGGGAGGTAAAACACAAAATTTTGGATTTATCAACTGAGTTGATAACAAGGTAAATTGGCCACTGTAAAGAGGTTGAAAGCTGACATTTCGAGCCTTAGCCCTTCGTCCTTGATTCGCTCTGACGAAGGGTTAACGCTCGAAACGTCAGCTTTCAATCTCTTTACGGTGGCCAATTTACCTTATCAACTCAGTTGATAAATCCAAAATTTTGTGTTTTACTTCCCTACGTTTATAGAACTACAGACAGGCCATAAAAATTGGGTCATACTTTGAGATGGTCAGAGGTTTGGTCATGAAATTTCTTACTTTTGAATTTAATGTAACAAAAATTCTGCACAAGATTTTGTTTGGACCAAAAAAAGGTGGCCATAACAATAAGTGGTTGTAATGTTGGTTCAACTGTAATGTTATAATGACTTAAGGCAGAAGGCAGGAAAATCTCTCTGAATTTAAAAGCAAAATTAGAAATGTTTAATTTTGAGATGTAAATATGAATTATTGATATTTTTCTTTTCTTTTTTTTTTCTAAGTGTGTTATATATGAAATTACGAATATATGAAGTCCATATATTTGAACTGCGGAATGAAGAAATAAATGTAAAGAAGATCCTCGCAGTTATTAACGCAACTTATTTCGTGCTACCCTCGTTAAATAAAGTTTTTATTATTATTATTATTATTAGTTGCGAAAAGAAAGCCTGAAAAAATCAGGCTTGCCGGGATTCGAACCCTGACCTCTGCGATACCAGTGCAGCGCTGCACTGGTATCGCAGAGGTCAGGGTTCGAATCCCGGCAAGCCTGATTTTTTCAGGCTTTCTTTTCGCAACTGCATAAGTTGCGTTAATAACTGCGAGGATCTTCTTTACATTTATTTGTGTTATATATATTAAGTGAAGTTTGGCACCTGTGTAGCTAGTTTTTGATAGTTTTATAGTTTTTAATTTTTGTACTTTTTAGATGCACGCACCTATTTTGAACAAGCTTTTCAGCTCATAGATGTTACATGGGTAAATAAAAAATTGATTGATTGTTTGATTGATTGATTGATTGCTTGATTGATTGATTGATTTGATTGAATGACAGGCAATTTTGAACAGTGACCCTTCATATCGCACTTGAATGGCCTCTAATCATCACCTTTTATTTGTTACTACACATGCGTATTCTGCGCATCTCGGGTCTGGGCTGAGATATTCGGGTTTCTTAAGGAATTTGCCTACTAATACAACAGGATTTTTGTGCAGTTTATGACTATGTAGAAGAAGGAGACCTTTGCAAGGGCTCTAAGAATCCAAAAAGAAAATTGGGGATAACCACACAATTTCAGAGATAATTGAGCTTAAATTTGGAAAGAAAATGCCATACATTTTTTGTATCTTAAAGCTTTTTTAGAATTATGGTTGCTTAATTTTCTCTGAAAAATGCGTAGTTTCCCACGTTTTTCTTTTTAGATTCCAATAGGTCTTGCTAAGATCTGCTTTTTAGCCGATGACATCACAATGATGTGTTAGGCTAATGCTAGAGCCCAAAACATTGTTGCTGTTTGCTGGTAGCTGATGTCCACCTCTGTGAAGTCCAGGGGGTACTGTGTGAGTTTTTTGTGTGGGGGTGTGCCGCCTGGAGTCTGAAAACCTAGCCGTGTGCCATAGACAGCAGCAAATATCCCAATGGCATAAATTACATTCATAACAACGTATAAGAAACAGTCACTGCATATTGAAACAGATAAAAATCAATACATTACGTTACAGTACTACATAGTTTCAATAAAGATCACATTAAAAACACCAAGAACGTTTTACCTTTTTTGGTGAAAGAAATGGCAAGAACTCACACTTCTCTTCAACTGCCAGTTGCATCTGTGCATGGGTGATAAAAAGGTATCATTAACACAGCATGCATGCATTGTTCGCTTTATCCTGAGTTTCAATTATCACCCATTCAGGAAATATGACACAAATACCTTCGGAGCTAAAGACTTATCCAACTTTAATGTTACTGGTGCTCTAGTTCAGCGATTTTCAGATATAATTTTTTTTTTTGGAAAATTTTTTCTGTTTGATCCGATGTGTGCTGTACACGCAAGAAGAAATATGCAAATTTTAAATCCAAAATCTGCTGCTTTGGGAATTATGACAACTCCGACACCTCTTTATGAATAGTCCCATTGATATCAAATGTCTGTCAGTGAACATTAGAGGTTTGAACAAAACACTTAAGCGTCGTTCTGTCTTTAGGTGGCTACATCGTCAAAATTGTTCTTTTGTTTTCTTGCAAGAAACCTATAGCTTAAAAGAATGTGAAAATGTTTGGCAGGCGGAATGGGGCGGCGAGGTGTTTTTTAGCCACGGCACAAATCACAGTAAGGGCACTATGATTCTTATCAATCCTAAAATAAAATGCAATGTCCAAAAGAAAATTTGTGACAAAAACGGGAGATACATTATATTAGATATAGCGGTCGTGGACACTCGTTTTGTACTTGTCAACATCTACGCTCCGAATGACGTTAAGCAACAAGTCGCCTTTTTCAAAGAGCTTCAAGGACACCTCCAAAAATTTGCTGAAGAAACAATGATAATGGGTGGTGATTTTAATTGCACAATGTCGGATAAAGACAAAAAAGGTGGTAATCCAAGCAACCGAAAACACGAGGTAGTCGAAGAAATCAACAAACTATGCAATCTTTACGACATAAATGACATTTGGCGGTCTCTAAACCCAGAAGCAGAGGAATACACGTGGAGAAAAAAATCATTTAAAATTCAATGCCGCCTTGACTTTTTCCTCATTTCTAAAAACTAAATGCTCTAACCGAAAATTGTAAAATTATATTCGCACCCGAAACAGATCATTCAGCAACACTGATACACGTAAAATCCGATGAGCTGAGACATAAAAAAGGTCCCGGCTTCTGGAAATTTAACCAATCGCTTCTTAAAGATGAAGTCTATGTCTCTAGATTGCGTGCTGAAATTCCCAACTTCAGAAAAAAATATAACAACGTCGAAGACTTAACACTCAAATGGGATTTAATTAAGATGGAAATAAGAGGTTTTACGATTAAATACTCTAAAAATAAAGCAAGGAAAAGAAAATCGGCAGAAATTCACCTCCAAAACCAAATCAACGAACTCTACAAAAAGGCTGAAAAACAACCAAATAACAAACAAATCATTAACGAGATCTATCATGCTAGATCCCGCTTAAAAATTATCATGCAGCATAAGACAAATGGTACGATTCTTAGAAGCAAAGTCAGGTGGCATGAGCACGGGGAACGAAATACGAGATATTTCTATGGCTTAGAAAAACGAAATTATGAAAAAAAGACAACCACAAAATTGAAACTCTCAGATGGCAGTTTCACCAACGACCAATGCAAAATTCTATAGGAGGAAATGCGCTTTTATAAAACCCTCTATACATCAAATAAGCAAAGATCTTCGGCTTTCAGCGATCCTCTCTGCAATTTCAAAGAAAACATCATTCCGTTAGAGAATGACGACATGTTATCGTGTGAAGGAAAAGTGACACAAGAGGAATGCTTAAAAGCGTTAAACGAGTTCAAAAATGAAAAATCGCCAGGTACAGATGGGCTACAAGCAGAATTCTACAAACACTTCTGGGAAGAACTGCACACTGATGTGTTACAATGTTTTGATTACGCCTATGTTAGCGGTAAACTATCGATATCTCAAAGACGGGGAATTATAACACTCATCCCAAAACCGAACAAAGATACTACTGTACTCGATAACCTCAGACCAATATCGCTTCTAAATACTGATTATAAAATATTAACGAAAGTCATTGCAAAACGGTTAGAAAAAGTACTTCCAAGAATAATTAATCCCGATCAGACCGGCTACATCAAAAACCGGTACATTGGTGAAAATGTTCGTTTAATTTCCGACATCATGAACTACACAGAAGAAAACAATATTCCTGGAATCGCCCTATTTATAGACTTCAGAAAAGCTTTCGATACCATTGAAAGGGACTTTAGAAACAACTGCCTTGAACAATTCAATTTTGGGCCGAACATCAAAAACTGGGTTAAAATTTTATACAACAATGTTTCCAGCTGCGTTCTTAACAATGGATTTGGATCGGAATTCTTTCCAGTAGAACGAGGTGTTAGACAAGGTTGTCCGTTGTCCGGACTATTGTTCGTAATTGGCATAGAAATACTCGGAAGAGCAATTAAAAACGATACCGGCATAAAAGGCATTAAGGTAGGTGAGAAAGAAATTAAAGTCTCCCTATACGCAGATGATACCACTGTTTTTGTTCGGGATCTGGATTCTGTTGACCACTTGCTAACTCTACTTGATAAGTTCAAAAACCTCTCCGGTCTAGAAATTAACACTACAAAGTCTGAGGGAACGTGGCTTGGTCGATGGAAAAATAAAACCGAAACTCCCTTTGGCTTTCGTTGGCCGCGGGACCCAATAAAAGCTCTTGGTATCTTCTTTTCGTATGACACAAATAAAACCAATGAGTTAAACTTCGCAGAGAAAATCTGAAACTTAGAAAAGACGCTAAATAGTTGGAAGAGAAGAAACTTAACACTGTACGGAAAAATAAACATTGTTAAAACTTTCGGGCTTTCAAAATTAATCTACAATGCATCTGTTCTTGTTATCCCAGAAAAATATATCAAAGAAATCGAGAAGTTGATTTTTGACTTTATTTGGGATGGAAAGCCTGCAAAGATAAAAAAATCAACTATCATTGGTGAAAAAAAACACGGCGGTCTTAAAATGACTGACTTTAACATCATGAATAAAGCTTTAAAGGTCGCTTGGATACCACGTTTGCAAACCAATACTGATGCGTCCTGGAAAACAATCCCTGAGATCGCATTAGAACATCATGGAGGACTCTCTTTTCTAACACACTACGATTATGATATTAACTTGCTGAAACTTAACCGCCTCCCAAGCTTCTACCACGAAGTCTTAAAACATTACACAACGAAATAATTTGGAACAACTGCAACTTAAAAATCGAGGGTAAAACACCGTTTTACAAAAATTGGTTCGAAAAAAATATTCTACGTATTAAAGACCTTCTCCAAAATGACGGTAGTTTCCTTTCTTTTAAACAATTCTCCGAGAAATTTCATCTTGAAACACCTTTTACTTTATATTTTGGATTGATCAATTCCATTCCGAATGACTGGAAAGTAAAAATTAAAAGAACTCCCCGGGAAACAGCAGAAAATGGAAATCATAAAACAAAAATAATTTCTACCAAAAACGTCTACTCCGCTATGTTAAAAAAGGTTTTTTTACCACCAACCGCTGAAAGCAAAATTTGGAGGTATGGTGTTAACCGAGCAAACTTAAACAAAGTTTACGAATTACCCTTCCAGATAAAAAATGACATAAAGATATCAATGTTTCAATATAAGCTTATTCATAATGTCCTTCCAACAAAAGTTAGCCTTTTCAAAGCCAAAATATCGGATAGTGATTTATGCCCTCAATGTCTCGCTCACAGACATTCTTTAGATCACATGTTCTTACACTGCTCTTCAACTTTATTATTTTGGAATTTGGTCCAGCAAAACTAAAAGAAAAGATCACATTATCAAACAGTATGATTTTATATGGAATTCTTGACAAAAGGATGCACTCGTACTCCTTAAACTACACGCTTCTTATTGCGAAATACTCCATTTTCTGTAAATGTTTACACGACGAAAAACTATGCTTCGAAAGTTTTCTGTCACTGCTAAAAGAAAAACTTAATATACAAAGAGAAATCGCAATCCAAAATAACAAACTGCCTGAATGCAAAGAAATATATGGAAATCTTTTGTAGTTTTTTTTTTTAATACTACTATTTCTATGTTTTCTTCAGCTTAGACCCTTGTATAAGTAAGCTTAGCGATAAATGTATGCACTGTATGTAAAAGTAATTGTAACGCACGTCAATACCTTTTTGCTTCTTGTTAGTTTATTGTTTTTTTCTTGTACTGTAAGCACTAACACCAATAAAGCTTTTTATTGCAAAAGAAAACACAGCATGCATTAAAATAAACTTTAATCTGTGGTTTATTATTCAGATAAGTATAATCCACACTTAACTGATACAAGAAAATAATTGTTTTAATTAGTAAAAATAATCCTCACACCGATTTAAATAATTATATTTAAGCAAATTCACCAATTTGCAAATCCTAAAATAGTTCACGCCAGTCTTCACAAGGATTCAGTTCCACAGGGCTTGTGATAAAAATCAAGTAAGACTGAATACTTGTAGGGATTTTGTACCCAATTAGGATCAGTGATATTCCAAAGCAAAAGCACATTCAATTTTATTAGTTAAATGTCAGTTTAATAAAGTTAACTTAACGACCACGAGCTTAGCAGTCTCTACTGGACAGCGGTCAAGCTCACAAGTGCAGGCTCACGTGGATCGTGAATTTGTTGGTCACGTGTTTTATACCTCGGTCTTTCAACCACTTTTGCTTCTGGTATATTTTCAACGGGTTTAGTTGAGCTTGGAGGACTTGTTGATAACGGAGTAGAGCCGTTTTAGACTTCACATGTTTTAGATTTTGATCTCAAGGTCGTATCTAATCTTTTTCTGAGAATTGTACTATGATTTTTAATGCCTGTGGCATGTTGCATGTTTGTTGTTCCCATTTAAATTTGACCTCTGAACATGCCTGTTTTGCGACTAAACGTGGTTTGTATGCTGCTTTTGGCACACTCGGATATGTTTAGTTTGGCTCGTTTAGGTGCTTGATAGGTTTTCAGCCTTGCATATTCCAGTTTCTGACATAATTGGATCTGAAATATTATCTGCACCATGATAAGTTTCTTGCTGTTGTTGTTAACGCCATGGCTGGCTTATTGTGTTAACTATTATTGCAAGATAGTGTGCTCCGCATATGTCCCCCCCCCCCTAAAAAAAAATGACTTTACCGCCTCTTGTTGTTCTGGGAGGACATCCGCCACTTTGAACTGAGATTTGACAGCTTAATAGGGCACATACCACTTTTCTTCAGTATTAAATACAAGCGAGAATACTTTCCCCTTTTCCATGCTCGCGCCTGCTCGCTTCTGGTTACAGTTAACAGGAGATCCCTTTGACCAATCAGAACCGACTGTCGTTAATATACACAATGGCCAGTGTCATAATATGTCTGCGACAATGGCTAACGATGCCTAGAACGACGAACAACAGTCTGCCAGCGATGTCTTCGCCGGTTACCGCATCTTCTAGTCCTAGCAGCAGTTCTACACCAGCACTGCTGCTGGCTAATACACCAGTTCCACCACCTTCTCGAACCATCCCTTCGCTAGTCAACAACACTCTTGCTCAGGCAATCTCAAAAACTCTTGTGGAGTCATTGCCTTCGCCCTTGTCTTCTGGTTCACTTGCCTCAGCATCTTCAACACAGTTGCTGCCATCCTCGAGCTCCCCCACTCCTTGCTTGACATCCTCGACGTCAGTTACCCTCAGAGCACAGTCTGTTACTGTACTGTTTCATCTTTCATTTCAACTAATAGCACGTTAGGCTCTCCTTCTCTGGTTTCCTCTCATCTTCCCACCATGTGTGCCATAAACCAGCCAGTAGTGGTTGGGGGCTCTTCAAGTTGGGCCACACCTGGTTCCTCTACGCCTCCCAGCTTCAACAAAGCGTTTGCTATAGGACCAGGCTATGCTCCAGTCCCTTACATGCTTGTGGCCAAAATTACAGGGGGCCAGTTTATAGACCTGGCTGACTTACTACCAGACAACAGATGTGCCCAAGAGATTGAGCCTCAAGCCTTTTTGGAAGGAAAGCTAATGACGTCGGCAACCAAGAAGTGGGTCATCAAAATAGTAGACATCATCTCTTGGATAGAAGCCTTCACGATCTTCCGCATGGTTCGTTGCCATTTATTCCCATCTCGCTTGAAAGATCTGAACCAGTACAAGTTACTCATCATTCAGACAGCCAAGTGTTTCTCTGACAACTCATGGCTCAATTATGACATCGCCTTCAGGAAGGAAGGGGCTGCTACAGGTTCCACTGACTGGTCTCATATGAATGTGGACCTCTACAATTTTCACACCAAATCTCCCACTTCCCTGTCAGCTGCATGAGGCTCATCAACCTCAGCCGCCACAGCACCAGCAGAACCTCCGATGTCTGTTGGCAACCCCCAGTCCTGCCAAATTTGGTTCTCGTGGAATAAGGGGCACTGTCGCTGGCCCTTAGGTCGCTGCAGATTTCTTCAGTGATGTGAAACGTGCAACGGGGACCAACCAAGAATCCATTGCCCTCACTAACTACCACACAGAGCACGGTTCCACTCCCCACCACAGTCAAAGGGGGGTTCTTCTGTTACTGTTCCTCCGTTACAATTGTGTTTTTCTCATGTTTCAGTTTCTCAGCAGCTAGGACTGCCCTTCAAAGTTACCAATCAACCCTCCAGGGTATCAACCACCCCTGTGGCCATGGCAGGGTGGCAGGCCCTTTTCCTCAGTCTCCTCTCCCTAGTCTCCATGTGAGCCATTTTGGTGTCATACCCAAATGCAATCAGCCAGGTAAATGGCATCTTATTCTACATTTGTCCAGCCCAGTTGGCCATGGTGTCAATGATGGTATTGCTGGCGAGGATTATTCCCTACAGTACATGAAGGCAGACCACATCATTGCAGGCATCATGCAGTTTGGTTGGGGTTGCCTGGTGGCAAAATTTGATGTTCAAAATGCATATCACATTGTGCCAGTTCATCCGGAAGATCGGCGGCTATTGGGCATGAAATGGCGTGGAGCATTCCAGGTGGACATGGTCCTTCCTTTTGGTGTCAGGTCAGCCCCTTATATCTTCACCTACATACCAGACTTATGATGTCACCTTTCTGATGCATTACCTGGACGACTTCCACACTCTTGGTCCCCCTGGCTCTTCTATTTGTTAACACAATCTGGAGAGGCCTGTTAACTGCTTCTCAAAGCTTGGCAACCCAGACAAACTGGAAGGGCCGTCTACATGCCTGACTGTCCTTGGCATTGAACTGGATTCGATAAACTTGCAGGCTCATCTACCTAAGGACAAGTTCGACAGAACAACTGCCTTGTTGGAAGAGTGGTCTCTCAAGGGTTTTTGTAAATAAAAGAGACTGGAGTCTCTAACAGGTCCCCTTCAACATACATGCAAGGTTGTACCCCAACGTCGCTCGTTCTTGCGCAATATGATTAATTTGTTGTGTGCCTTTCATTGAGATGACCATCCAATTCATCTCAACCATGAGTTCTCTCTCGACCTAACCTGGTGGCAAGTTTTTCCAGTCATGGAATGGTTGCACCTTTCTTCAGTACCCGCAATGGGCCCCACTGCCTGAATTTGAGGTTTTCTCCAATGCCTCTGTGGCGCTGGGCTATGGAGATATAATTTAGTGTCACAGGTTCTTGGGCTTGTGGCTCCGTACACAGGTCTCCCAGTCAATCAAGTACAAAGAACTTTTCCCGATCATTGTGGCAGCCTACAAAGGGTCAACTTCTTATCAGATAACAGCTCAGTGGTAGAAACCCTGCGGTCAGGTACTTCAAGAGCCCCTACCATAATGGCCCTGGTTCCTTATCTCCGCCTCCTAGCGGCACATTACTCATTTTCTTTCACTGCCTCCCCAGTTAGTGGAAAGTGTAACCTCACTACTGACTCATTATTGCATTTTCAGTTTCAGTGCTCCCACCGGCTAGCCCCTCATGCAGACCCCGATCAGACCCAGATCCCACGGCAGCTCCTCTTGGATTTGGACTTACTCTGACAGATAAATGGCATTTCTACTTGACTCAAGATAAGATGGTTCAAGATCACCACTGGCGACAAACAAGGCTGTGTCATGTCAGGAATCTTGTTCTTGCTTACTATTGACTGGATGATGCGAAGAACAACAGAAAGACAGAAAACGGCATCAGGCGGAACTTCACAACTAATCTTGAAGATCTTGATTTTGCAGATGACATAGCCCTTGTATCATCAAAGTATGAACACATACAGAACAAGACCGACCAACTAGTGGACACTGCAGGAAGTGTGGGGCTGAAGCTGAATGCAGGAAAATGTTAAGTGATGAGAACGAATGCACGAAGAGAAGACAAAGTGAAGACTGGAAATGAAGAGGTCTAAGCAAAGCAGGAGGGGCCTTTTTCAACCTGATGAGGATCTGGAAAACATAGAATATTGGTCGAAACACAAAATTGAAAAATCAACCTGTTCGAGACACTGGTGCAAAGACTGGAAGATAACCAAAACAGAAGAAAAGAGGCAGGACAGCTTGAGAAAGATCCAAAGAATATGATGGCCAAAACGTGTCCAAAATGAGACAATAACTGAAATAACAGGTGTGAATAAGATCAGTGATGAGATTCGAGGGAGAAGATGGCATTGGATTGAACATGTGCTCAGAAAGGAGAGGAACAATGACTGCATGGTGGCAATGGAGTGGCAGCCTGAAGGAAGAAGGAAAACGGGACAACCAAAGATCAGTTGGAGAAGGACAGTGGAAAAAGAGCGCAGACAGGAGGGGTGATCCACCTGGGCTGAAGTTAGGGGCACAGCACAGGACAGGGCTCATTGGAAAACGAGAGTTGCAGCCTTATGTACCTCATGGCACGGAGAGAACTATGTGCTAAGTATGTGCTATTTGACTCATGGTCTTGTTCCTTCTACTCGGAGAGTTTATTCTTCAGCCCATCGTCACTTCCTAGAATTTTGCACTCAGGACAGTCGCCTCTCTCCATCCGGATCAGTGCTTCCAGTCAGCGAAGAGTCACTCATACGTTTCTGCTCCCATCTTGCAGAAACTCTTCACCACTCATCCATAAAGGTCTATCTTTCAGCGGTCCGATCACTTCACATCAAAGAGGGCCGGCCTGACCCTTTGCTTGGTTGCCTTCGTCTACGACGTTTACTGTGGGGTACCAAACACCACCAAGGCTCAAATCAGCCATAGCGCCAACCCATCACAAGTGATCTGATGCAGATTATTTGCCATTCATTGGACTTTTCAAACCACAACCATACAATGCTCTCGGCTGCCTGCTGTCTTGGGTTCTTTGGCTTCCTACGAGCGGGCGAATTCACCCTCAATTCTCCACTTAACCCAACCATTCACCTTACAGTCAGGAATGTCCAAGAAGATTCCTTGATTAACCCATGCAGCTTCAGGATCTATATTAAATGTTCAAAGACGGACCCCTTCCGCCAAGGCTGTTGAATCTATATTGGCACCAGGAGACCTGACCTCTGCCCTGTGCATGCCCTAACACGGTATTTACATCTCCGTGGCTTACTCTTGGCCCACTTTTTCTCCTCTCAGATGGTACCCCATTAAACCACCAAAGCCTGTCCTCCACCATTCAAACTATTCTCTCCTCTGCTGGAGTCCCTAGTTGTTTTACCTCTCAGTAGCTTTCGCATTGGCACGGCCACTTCTGCAGCCTCTCGTGGTCTACCTGATCATCTCATCAAGACTCTGGGTAGGTGAGCTAGCCAGCTCTCTTACCAGGTATTTTTTTCCTTTTTTCTATATCCCCCTCGTTAATCCCTTCTAGTCATATAGGGTGCCTCAGGACCTGGGTAGCTCAGGGCAATCCCTTCTCTCTGACCTAAGCCTGCGGCTGGCTGGTGAAGATTTGCCAGCCATGGGGGTGGTATTCTATCTTAGGGCTGGCTGGCCACCATGGAAGCCAATGGAAACCCCAGGCGCCCACCTTCCATCGGTTAAATTTAGTTAAACGTCAGTTTAACAAAGTTAACCACCACGAGCTTAGCAGTCTCTACTGGTCAGCGGTTGAGCTCACTAGTGCAGGCTCACATGAATTGTTCTTGCTTCGTCACGGCTCGGATCTTCGAGTTCTCAAAAAGATTGTACCGGTTGTAGTGGGTGCTTTTCAGCAGTCCTGAGCGGTTTTTGTAGCGGCTGTTTTAAAGTGCTACTACGATGAAAATGTTTTGTTTTGTTTTCAACTTTTTTAAACTTCAAACTGTTCAGTAGATGCTATTATTTTATGAATCGCGATAAATTAGATCGATATATTTAGAGCCTCCTGCTACCGAAGAGGAAGCCGTCTCACAATGCAAGAATGGATCAAGAAGCCGAACAAATATCCCAATTATCCCAAGTCACAAACACTGAAATCCTTCCAATCATACAACAAATTTAACTGTTTCACATGTCTGTCGTGTTGTGGTCCGTCAGCTGTTTCTTACTCTTCCTTTTTTTTCTTGTCGATACGGGTTGGGTTTGTTGTTGTTATGTTCACAGATTCGTTGCAGTATCCCGAATTGTAGTTAGAAAGATTTTAGACCTAAAAATAATAAATCCTGTAATTATAAGCTCTCCCTTCTAAAAGGAAAGCCCACGTAACGCTACATGAAAGTTTTTTGAATAAATATAGAGAGGCCTGAGCCTAATATACATTCTGAATTTTATAGATGAGACAAAAGGTTGAGGATAATAAATTCACATAAACGAAGTGACGTCGCGAATTGCCCGTAAGTGTAATTGTGAGAACACGGTAATTTTACTAGCTAGTAAACAAGCAAATGCGCATTAATAGAGATAAACTCTGATTTACCATCCGAAATCTAGGTAAAAATTGGAAAACGCCGTCACATCGAAAGCGTTACTGAGAGAAGTGGCTACCCCGAACACGGTGAAAGGTTCAAGAAATGATAACTAATTATTTAAGACTTTTGGAGCTCACTCTGCCGTACGCCAAGAGAAATTAATTGAAGTATAAAAGAGATATTAGGAGCTGGCTACGTGGTACGCAGAGAGAGATTGAATTGAAACGTACAAGGGATGTTAGGAGCTGGCTACGCAGTAAAAAGAACAAGCAATACACAGTAATTTTTGTTATGGTTGATTAAGCTTGGTTGTTTCTATTTTCACGTTACATGTGGCCGAGTAATTCAAAGAAATTTTGCGTAATATTTTCGTTTACAGAACAAGGAATACACGGTGATGTTCTGTGATGATCCACTAGTTTATAGGAACTTCAAATAATATTCTTTTAGCAGAAGTTTAAGTGGGAAACGTTTGTAGTACGCGGAATACACGGTAATGTTTTGCTATTTTGTATCGCGGAGCCGGCTTGGCGGTGACACAGAAAACAGTTCATGTGAATTGAAGGGGCACATATTATGCAGTTAAGCCGAAATCTGTCGAGACTTATACATGTATATGCACAAGTCAACCGAGCGAAGTATCTCTTAGGTATGTGAGGAAATGTGTATCCTATAATTACCGTACATGTTATGTTACCACAAACGGCAAATAAATATTTGTCCACCATTCGACGATCCCACTCAAATATGATTGCTCATGTTTTTCTTCCTGATGGCTGGAACTGATCCTGTTTTTAAATATTTCGTAGCACCTTTCTCATAAAATGTTGAGTAAAACATTCGGCCGTAAAATGCACAGAGCAAACAGCTGGGTGTCCAACAGGATTGAAGTCCTTCCAGTGAAAGCAAACGAAGCTTTTCTGCTTAAAATAAACGTACCCACTCGTCGGTGAACTGTGAATGAAAATTTCTGATTCATCAATGCTTTCTTTGCTGTAATCTTCAACGACAGAGCGCCGACCATGCATACTGCAGCTCAAAATCGAAGAAATGAATCTTGCGAACCCTCACACCTCTCCGAGTGCATAAGAAAGTAGCCACGTTAGTTTTTTTGTGTTGAGACTTCTACATCACTTCCTCTGTGGGCCAACTCGGCCCAACTCGTCCCGGTCATTTTTGAATTGAGTAATGGCGGCAAGCTGAATTCGAAAATTACAGTTAAAATAATCGGACTTTCCGTACAAATTTCGACTTAAAACTTTGCATGGTAAGTAATATGTACAGTAACATATTTTCGAAATATGGAGAGAACAAAAAATTCATATTTTTGATCATAGTAGCACTTTAAGCGTTCCCCCACCCCACGCCACCCTCTATTTTTCCTTCCACTGATTCAACCAGTGTGACGGGTGCCTGGAATGGGGGCTCATGGCTGGGTTGTGGGGATTTACCAGCCACAGGGACAGTATTCTAACTAGGGGCTGGCTGGCGACAGTGGAAGTCCCTGGATACCCCCGGCACCCACATTTCATTTAAGCGAGGCAGTCGGTTAAAGAAAATTAGCCACCGAAAACCAGATAGCCTCATTAATACATTTATTCTTTTACTGGTTGTCTAAAGAACATAGGCATGCATTGCGTGCTTGACCTATGTTGAAATGACAAGTCTCAACCTCGCTTATTTGCGATTTTTAAGACATACTCTGAGAATAAAACAATACACACGATCATTCTTGTAGATACTTCCCCCTCCACTATAGCACACTGAGTACAAAAGGCTCGGTTCAGACGGCATACCTCTCAAGTGCCGTACCAAGTAGTACGTAGTTTTTTGGCAGTTGTAAGGTGTCCAAATGAGTGTGTTTTTTTTTGCATGATTTCAATTAGGCAAGCCAAAATCTCAGAGTACGGGCAAAGCTTGCCGCTTAATTACGACCTAGGAGTGAAAATGTATTTGGTATGGCACATGAGAGGTACGATGTCTGAACTGGGCCTAAAACAGCCTTTTCGTTTACTCAGCAATACCCTTGGAATGCAAAACAAAATCCCGCTAAAAACCCAGTTGGACCAAAACTGGAGATAGAGCAACCATCGGGCTAGTAGGCTACAGGCTAAAAAGTCAAACTGACACTAGAACAAAACAACTGCATAACAATTTCCAATTAAATCTAAAACTGAAACCTCAGTTAGGTCAACTAATAATTATCTGCATATTTCTGAATGATATAAATTGAGGTCAAAACAAGAGGTGAAAGAAACAAGCGTATTAGATAATAATTTGAGGGGAGGACAACCATTGGCACTCCCAGTTGCACAAACTTTTATGAAAATTGAAGGGTTGTTTTTTCAAACAAATTTTCTTGCCATATGTTCCTGTATATGATAAAACCAAGAAAGAAATCGTTTCTTCGTCGGCTGGAAAATCTGTGGATATGACTGATATAAAACAAGGACACAACATCGTAAACTACAACTTAACCATATGATGGGAAGAGAAAACAGGTTCAAAACCTACCGACACGCTTGAATGACCAAACTAATTTATGCAAATTGCAATCTTGAACCATATGTTCCCGTATATGATAAAACCAAGAAAGAAATCATTTCTATGTTGGCTGGAAAATCTGTGGATATGACTGATATAAATCATGGACACAACATCGTAAATCTGTGGATATGACTGATATAAATCATGGACACAACATCGTAAACTAAAACTTAACCGCATCTTGGGAAGAGAAAACAGGTTTAAAAACCTACAGACACGCTTGAATAAACAAACTAATTTATGCAAATTGCAATCTTAAACACGTCGCTATAAATTTCAAATTACCAAACAAAGCTGTTTCAAAAACCTTGCAAAGTACAGTCAAAATTATCCATATCAAGCACAGATACAATCTTTTCAACCAACATCTTGCTCAAAGATACATGATCAAAACAGCTGTTTCATAACACAAATCATAAAAGAACAAATTAAATTACAGTTTCTCGTCAACAAGTCTATTTTTGGAATGAGCCGCGTTGTTTTTGTCACGTTCCACCGTTGGCCACGACAAAGTTCAATTTTACCTGCCCTTACAATAGCTTAGCCATCAATTCCATCACACCAAGCCTTTACTGAAAATATAATATTCGAGAGGAAAAAGTAGAAAAGCACATTTGCGCTGATCGTTTCCATCCCCATATGTACATTCAACATGGCCGCTAAGCTTAACCTGTCTGAACTTCAGCTTCAGTAAGCGGATTCTAACCAGCTCTTTCATTGGTAGAATGTATTCTTAGCCTAGTAGCCTCAATCTGATTGGTGCCACATAGTGCCACATAAATTCCCCGGGGGTGTACTCCCATGTGAAAGGTGCATGGATGCTCGTCGTCTCGCGTTCACCGTCTCTTTCAGAATAGCTTTAATTCGAATTTTCCGACGAGCATTTCCCCCCGTCTCACGTGGGACTCCCCCCCGGATCAAAAATACACACATACATACAAACAAATAAACAAACACAGAAAGCGACAAACTGCAGTCTGGCTAAGACCCTATGTTTTCAACATAGGTCAAAAACCATTAATTAAAAATAATTATGAAATTCTTGATCTCAGTTATTGAAGTTCTAGCTTTTTCATTGGTTCACTAAACACAGAATACCAGCAAACAACGTTTTTGACTTTAATGTAAGGAATACATGTGACTCTGATTGATTCCCCATGGAATATGGACTCGGCTACTACTGGAATAGGATAGAATGGGGCAGGTGATTCCAGTGCATTTCACCTGGAATCTACACTGGAATACTTGTTATACCTGGGACTCAGACTGGAATACTGGCAGAATGCCGGCAATTTTTCCAATGGACTCCACTTGGAGTCTGGAATACGAGCAGAATGCTGGCAATGTTTCTGACGGATATCATTTATACTGGTGGAATTCAGGGTGAAATTCCGCTGGAATAATCTGGAACACCAGCAGAATATTGCAAATTTTCTGCCGGATTGCAGGGAATTTATTTATTTATTTTCTGATTTAGCGCAAGTGCTGGGTGTAGGACAAAAGGACATGAACTACCCTACGAGGTCCATACACCTTGAACCCACCCAGGATAAAATTTACCCATCCCCAGGTACACCCTAACTGTTAAGGTTTTCATGCAACAACAACCAAAAAAGTGAGCAATAAAATTTCACCTGGAATCTGCCTGGAATCCAATTCTAGCCTGAATTTTAGGCAGAATTCCACTGGAATTCCAGGCTGATTTTCACAAGGGACTTGGAGCTATGCACCTTTTTGCTCTTCCAACCTCATATCCAAAGAGTGCCCCAGAATAACTTGTAATTATTATTGATCTTTTGTGCAGCCTTTTCCTCCTTTCAAAGTCAAACCTTAAGACTTGTGACAATGTGATAATTACATGGTAGTAACTTTTTGAATCTATATGCGCATGTGGATGAATATTTAATTCTTTTATGCCAGGTCTTTTTTTAATTTCTCCCATTATAGTAAAAATGCAGGACAAGTAAACAAACCTCTTCTGGAACTGCTCTAATGTTGGTGAATCCTTTCCTAAAGATGACAAACACTTTACGAGCTCCACAGCGGAGTGCTGATGTACAACAATCAAAGGCTGTGTCTCCACATCCAAGCACAATGACATTTCCAAACAGCTCTGGTAACTTAGACTTGCAGGAACACATGCCTTTAAAATCAAAGTAACAACAAATTTTTGCAGTCCTCAGGGAAAATGACAAACAAACAGATTACCAGAATCCCTCTAAAATTTTCCCTAAGGTGAAAATGTGTAGCTTCAGATTAGTCCTGACTCTGTCCTTCAATAATACATTATAATGAATAAAGTATGGATGAGATGGTGGAAGTTTGTGTCCTTTGCAGATGTCATACATAAGATCTCTCTGGTCTGTTTTTAGTGATGGCTTGAACGTTAGTGCTGTTGGATAGTTCACTTGTATCTCACATTTTTCAAAAAACATGACCGAAAACTCTGCTCAAAATTACACCCACTATAGTCAAGTACGACCTACACTTGGAGGCCGATTACATGAGCAGGGCTGGCTCGGTCTGCCAAGATGACTGCTCAGCCCAGTATTACAGGAGGCGAGCCAGGCCGCATGCAGCTAAATTTAGAAGCTGTTGTGTGAAAAGATGGCTACCTCAAAAAGAATGAATCGAGTGATTTTACTTTTGCTAATCTATCATTCTGGTGTATTATTTTCAGTTTTATGTAGCTTTATGGTATTGAAAAACATTTATGTGTTATATAGAAAGAGAAATATTGACCTTCTGGTGATCCATTTTGCTCTGAAGTGAAATTTAGTGAGGAAAAAGTGTTGGCCTGGCAATCGCGATTACATCTGATGGTAAATTTTCAGCCCATCTAGCCAGGATCCCGGCATCGGGATACCAGGATCCCAGCTGGCCGCGCTGAGATTTTTCCATGTAATCACGAAGTTGATTTCTAGTGTGTTTCACAGATGTGCCGAGATCCCGGCAAACCAAGCCAGCCCGCCCCATGTAATTGGCCCCTTAGTAGCTTGACAACTGAGTGACTACACATGGCACTAAGAAATTAACAAACTAAAGCTCATTCTCGTGTGTTCCTTGCTCTAAACACTCTTTCAGACCATGCATGCACAAGTTAGTCATTGGGATTATTTCTTAAGTTTAATCATATATTGAAATCTGAATAAAAGTCCATCGGGTAACATGCTAAATATATATATATACATATATATTATTTTTATTATTTTAAAAATTTGAGCAAGTTAATTAAAGCACAAGAGAAAGTAAAAGTGCCTAAAGCCAATCTTGACTAGCCATGTTTTCATGACAAGAATGTCACATATTTTGCCTCAATTCTTGTGTGACTTTTCACTATTTAGAAGAAGTGTTTTGTTACAAAGGATGCCCATGGTTTCTCACCTGCTTTGCTGCCCATGGATACTACTGGCAGAAAGTCTTTTGAAGTGTAGAACCCACTATCAACATTCAGCCCATCAAATACTGGAGACAGCTTGGGCTGTGGAAGACCTGGTCAACAAACAGTAAATTATTAGCTTAGCTACAAAACAAATAAGATCCCTAGCTAAAAGCTGCCAGGCAGCTAGACACCAGTTCTGCCGGCATCTCGTCGGTTGGAATTGAGGGCGTCCATTTCTATTGTCATAAATTTATTTAATCATAATTATTTATATGTGGCTAAAAATTAGTTAAGGCAAAGTTAAATGTGAGACTGCATCTAGCAGTCTGCACCTTAAGAGCATGTGATTTGCACTATGTTGTCGGGTTCCACACATAACAGTTGCAAGGCCGCTCTGAACACCTTAGAGTTAGCTAATTCGCAGCCCGCCATTGCCGAAGAACAACAGCCAGCCCGTGTGTCTGTGGGGCAGCAAGTTCATCAACGGGCCGTGTCAGCCCCGCAAGTGGTTGTTTCTGCTCCCGCTTCCGTGGCGAGTCAGCCTTCACCGGAGTGTTTTGTCTGCTGTGGTACAAGCAGCATTACAAGCCGCCCTTGCCACCCATCCTCCAGCTTCAGTTTCATCAAATGCTGTGTCCGTTGCTTCGAGCACCAGTTCTGTTGGCATTTCGTCGGTTGGAATTGAGGGCGTTTGCACTCCGCAGAGCATTATTTATCTTCCAATGCTGCTGCACTAATGGACACTGGGGTCGCTGCAGTTGGTTTTTCCTCTTCACAAGCAGGAGCAACCAGTCAAGGTTCGCAAGGTACGCCTGCTTATGTTGTTCCTTCCTTTGTATCAACTTTTGCAGCACCTATTTCGTCACTTGTATTGCCAAGTTCCATCGCTGCATCAGGCCCTGTTTCCCCTCATTCTGGGACAGTCAATGCGAATCCACTGGTGGTGGCCCCTCTCCCCGTTGTACCTTAACCGTTCATGGTTGGCCCTGGTTACTCGCCGATCCCAGCTAAGCTGGTCAGCCAGATCATTGCTGGAAAATTCGTAGAGTTAAGTGACCTTCTCTCCATGAATGTTTCGCAAGCAGAGCCTGAGCCCCAGTTACTCTTTGATGGCCGAGTGGTCCTCACATCGGCACCAAAAAAGCCAAACCCCAGATCGAGGATATCACAGCTTGGATGGTGGCGTTCTCCATCTAAACGTTGATTTTGATGTCCTTTTTTCCCAAATCGGCAGCAGGATTTGTTGCAGTACTAGCTGTTCATTCTCGTACACACTGATAGTTCAATGGCCGTGTGTTGCTCATGTATGATCAAGCGTTTTGAGAGCATGCTGCCACTTCCGGTCTGGTCGACTGGTCCAGCATCAATGTCCAGTTATTTAATTATCATGCTGCCAGGGTCTCATCGCATGGCCAGCTCCCTGCGTCTTCAGAGGTATACCTGCAGCGTTCTTTGACCGTTTTTTTCTGTGGAGTTTTTGGTCGAGCTCGACTTTACTTCGACTGGTTTGTTTAGCATGTGCGTGGTTTTTATTTCTTGTTTTGTTGTGTTGAGGTGAGTTCTGTTGTGTTGTGTTGCGTTGCGTTGTGTTGTAATCCATTATGTTGTGTTGCGTTGTGTTGTGTTGTGTTGTGTTGCGATCCGTTGTGTCGTGTCTGTTTTGTTGTGTTGTGTTGCATTGTTGCGATCCGTTGTGTCGCTGTTGTGTTGTATCTGCTGAGTTGCGTTGCGTAGTGTTGCATTGAGATCCGTCACACAATACATGTTGCGTTGCCTTGTGCTGTGTTGTGTTGTTGACAAGTTCAGCATTTCTAGTATTCCATCTATGTTAAAGTTGTACATTAGTAGACATACTCAACCAACCTCACTCACTGCCAGACACAACTCGACAAACGCAACGAACCTTACCAACTAGACAAACTCAACAAACCTCACTCACTGGCAGACGAAATGTTCCAGACCTCGACACAACTCGACAAACACAACGAGCCTTACCAAACAATCAATCAACAATCCTTGCATACCATAAGACAGTATGAACCCCGCGACGCGAACCAACTAGACAAACTCGACTGACTGGCAAAGCATCTCCACTACTCGACAAAGTCAACAGACAGGTTTCACCGAACACTGTTAAGTCGGCAAACCACCAACTCAACAAACACTGACTCTACTAGCAATTGTTTCAGACGATCTTAACTCTTACACCATTTTATTTTCATCTATGAGCCAACTCATCAGTATATTCTTCCGAAAGATTAAACTTTCAACCCTTTAAACCCGTTGGCTTTACTCAAAAGGTAGACCAATTTTTTGCAATTGAATATACAGTATTTGTAAAGTTTTTGGGTAAAGGGGTGCCTTGTTAAGCACCATATTTATAGGGGCTCTGTCACCATGATTTTCAAGTCCGGTTTTTGGTAGAAGAATATTCTGAAAAATATTTCATATATCTTTTCTCGTACACGAAATGCTCTTAGAACATTAATGGAATTAAAGGAATATATCTCTTTTAGCTTTTTATAGCAATCCTAAAAATTGTTTACAGTGCCCCTTTAAGGTTAGCAATTCTTTTTAGCATATGAAATGGTCATCAAAACGCACTTGCTAGTGAAAGAGATGAAATTTTGGCAAACTTAACCACGGCAACTGAAGGCACACAAAAAGTCGTGATTCCGAAAATTCCACGGAGAAAACGGTGTTTGCCTATGAAGAATACGCAGTGGAAGTTTTGCTTATTAAGTCGTCGAGTTGGTCGAACTGTTGTACATCCGTCTAGTTGTTGCGTCAAGTCGTGCAACGAAGGAACAGGAAAACTAAGAAATTTTAAGCCAACAAGATAGAGCAACAAGTAAGAGACATCACAACACATAACAACACAACACAATACGAAGCAGACAACAAAATGCAACACAACACAACGCAACACAACCAGTGGAGGTAACGTCGAGCTTGACCAAAAACTCCACGAAAAAAATTGGTCGAAAACCGCTGCACATTTTTTCAGAGGTAGTGGAACCATCGGGATCCAGCACCTCGATGGTTGTGTGCAGGTCTTGGAACAGCACTGCTCCTTGCCATATGCAATGTACCAATTTGCGCATAAGTGCTCCAGCTGCTCTGGACCTCATCACATTGAAGCCTGCCCTGGTCATTCCTCTTCGTCCAAGACTGCCTCCAAATGCCACTCTCCCTTCCCTGTCTCTCGTAGCAGCAGCAAGGCCAGGCGCACATGAACTGTCATACTTATGAAGTTTGGACTTTGATTTACCTGTTTTACATGCTTGGTCTAGAAGTCATTTTGTCATTTATTAGTTTTGTTTGGCTCTTGCCTTCACATCACTGAAGGTGTTTACTTTGTACCATGCTCAGTAAATAAGGGTTGCGATCCAGCAACAGTCTTGGTATTGGCACATGCGTACTGTAACAATTAGGTGACTGTTAATGTTGCTTAGCCTTTGTTCAGTCCGTGTGATACTTTTCTGTCACCAGGGTTCTTTTGTCTTGTACTGAGATGAGTCACAGAGAGTTTGACAGAAAGCAACATTTCAGGTTTTTCTTGCATGTCATTGTTTATTATTACTGAACATAGTTAGTTTAGGGTGCCATGGCCAGTTGGTCTTTGCATTGTTGTATCCCTAACAATTAAATCATTGTGCACATTCGATTTCATTTTGTCTGTTTGTTTGTTCAGTTGTTTGTCCTTGCCCCTTCCTGGCATTGGCCTTAACTTGGTTCTCTTTATCCTTCTTAGCCATCCTCCCTCCTGTTTCTGCTGTCAGCCCTCTTTGTGTGGACCAATTTGCCTTGGAGCTAAGACAGCATCCTAACCAGCGGCAAGTGTCCTTCCTCTTGGGATGGGCTTCGCAACGGGTTTAAGTTGGGGTTTCACCATACTCGCGGGCTTAAGACAGCCAAGAGGGATAAACCATCAGCATATCTTCACCCCTCAGTTATCGATGAGTACTTGGCAAACAAAGTTTCATTAGGCAGGTCCATTTCAACTCCTCCATTTCCCAATTTGCAAGTCAGCAGTTTTGGGGTCATTCCAAAAAGGGTCAACCTTGGAAGTGGTGCCTTATTGTGGACTTGTCTTCCCCTCAGGGATTTAGTGTTAATGACAGTGTTAATGCAGAGGATTTTAGCTTGCAATATATTACCATGGATCAAGTGATTCATAGAGTTTCCAACTTTGGAGAAGGGGCTCTCATGGCCAAATGTTATGTTGAATCCGCTTACCGTAACATTGCAGTCCACCCTGCTGATCAGGTGCTCCTGAGTATAAAGTGGCGGGGCCAGTATTACGTAGATCTGGCTCTCCCTTTTGGGCCTGTGCTCGGCCCCTTACATCATTAAAAAAAATTGTGCAGTTTTATTGGCTGTAACTTAAAATCGTGCACAAGTCAGGTTGGGTTGAACACAAACAGACAACATAGAAGGCAAAGTACATAGTGAAATTGCTACAGAAGAAACTAGAAAAGGACGTACAGTACAGCCCAAAAATAATTCACGCGCAAGAAGTGGCGCAAGAAGTGGCGCAAGAAGTTCTTGTGCCGCAAGAACATGCAAGCCGGTGCAAGAAGTGAAAATGCTATGTTTTTGCGGTTTACCCGGAAGAACATTCGAAATGCAAGAAGTTGAAAATCTAGCCGCAAGAAGCTACCAATGTTACCGCAAGCCACAAGAAGCCGCAAGAAGCCACAAGAAGTACTGCGGATCCAGCCAAAAGAAACTTGTAGTGCTCGTATTGGTGGGGAGAGTTGTGCAAAAGTAATGAGAAAATATCGCTGAACTTTTGAGCGATTTGTCACAGCATTGGCGCGACAATTCGCCAAGTCAAGCGATAGCTAATCAAAAAGTCAAGGAAACAAATTTTTGAACAAACGAAATATCGAACAAAAATTCACATCACGAAATGGAAAATCTGCCAGCTTTCCGACTGCAAGATACATGTACGTGATCTCACATGGCAAAACATAAACAATCGTTTCAACCGTGTCTGATACGGTGATACGGACTCAACTTAGAACTGACTCAATTCAGTTTTTTATTCCATCCAAGAAATAGAACCAGAAAGTCCAAAAGCTATAATTATGGCAAACTGCACAAACTCTTCTTTGACAGGCAAGACAAAACAAGACATTCACGTGCACAACGTCACGGCAGATTTTCTCATGATCTCATGGGTGAACTTGTCAAGAATCTCTGCATCTTTACCACTTTAATTTCCTAGCAAAACAGAAATGCTCGAAGGAATAGCATAAAAAAAAATTATATAATTTCAACGACACATTCGCCTTTCAACAGAGCTGCGAAAGCAATTTGCTGTCTTGAGACTCTTGATGGCGTTGAGAGCTGCTCATTGCGTTACAGAATATCATACGGCATATTTGTGTTAACTAAGGTTAGAATTGACGTCTCGAATTTCCTTTTAGATCACAGAGTTTCCTTCGGACTTTTTTTGGTGTACTTTGAAGAATTAATGTGATATCGACTTAAGTGTAATGAACGGAACTATTTTTACAAACATTACATTGTTTTCATAATAAAGACTTCAGAATTATTCCTTCTTACCCGAGTCACCATGCTTCATTTCTCACACGTGTGAGCGGCAACTTAATAGTCCTTACATACACCAGCACATCCCGCGTAAACGCCTTCAGGCGTCTTCTTGTTTTTGCTTCAGATGGGTGGCCCCTGTCATGTGCCATTCTCACAGATTGGCTCCGGCAGATCTTAGCCACGGCTGGTGAACATGGCAATTGCCGTAGCTTTCGCATTGGTGCAGCTACAATGGCAGCACATTATGGTGTTCCAGATCATCTGATTTCAGCTATGGGGGACAGTGGACAAGCAATGCATACCTCTTTTACATAAGAATGCCATCCGAGGCTTTGGTTGCCTTCTCTCATAAGCTGGCATCATTGTTTTGTTATTCTGTGGCAAGGTTCTTGGTGGGTTGGGATGGTAGTCCATCACAAGGCTACATTGTTCGTACCTGTTGGTAAAGCTGGGAGCTGGATATGCGACCTCCACACCCAATGACTGGCCTGTTGTATGTCTCGCCTTTCACTCGCTTGCAGATTGCCTGCCCTTCAGTTTGGTTCTTTTTGGCTTTAGCCTTCCAGTGCTTAAGGTATGCCTTTTTCTTCAACGGGGTGGTCAGTGTAGCTATTGGTAGGTGCTTGGGAAGTTTGTTGGTTTGGGGATGGAGGTACCATGGCACCCTTTTTCCGGGATCCTCCTTTCTCTAAGCACCTGGCACTTGGAGAGAGTGGGGTTTTGGGGGTCCCCACTTGCCGGTTTCCATGGTTATCTCCCTGCCTACGTTGTATGGTGCAGGTTCCCCTACCATTCTCCCAGGCACCAGTTCCCAAGCTCATGTATGAGTTTAAATGTGGCTAAAATTTAGTTTAGGCAAAGTTAAACGTGAGACAATGCATCCAGCGGTCTGCACCTCAAGAGTAGGTGATCTGCAGGGTAGCTCCTGCCTGTTTGCAGGTTTATTTGCTATTGTGTTACGTTTCGTATTTCATTCAAGCTGATCTTTGTGGATTATTCGTGTCACTTGAGCAAATTGTTGCGGATTCTTGTCCTTCCCTGCCCTCCCTCCTTTGTAGCTGCTGGATTCAGCTAATTATGGGGAGAGTTTTTCCACTGGTCTTTCAGTGTGACAGTGCTTTGGTGGGGCTGCTTGGGGGGCTCCCGCATAGGTTGCAACAGTTACCTCCCTGCCTAGCTTGTATGGTACAGGTTCCCCTACCGTTCTCCCAGGCACCAGTTCCCAAGCTCATCTATTGGCAATGAGTTTAACCACAACATACACGGCCATTTAACCAACACGTAAATTATCAGAGATGTTTTCTCTTGTTGTTCAACCATCCTAAGAGAAGGTTTACTTACCAATCCCAATAAAAATGCTTTCATATCCTTTTTCTCTGAGGGACTTAACTGACAGCCCATCCATGCCTAAACCTTTACCAAGTTCAATCTGTAATTAACCAGGTTTGAAATTAACAGTTGGTAACACTAGAACATTGTCTGACCAATGGCAAACTGCTGAAAAGTTAGGTTAAATTAATTCAAAATTGTGCTCATACATGGTGACTGCTGTGCACAATTTAAACACAGTCACATCATATAATTATAATTACCAAACAATCACATCATATAATTAAAACACTCCCAATAACTAATTAAAAGAATAAGTCAACCTGTTGTTGAGCTGCTAAACATTCTTGAGTTGAACAAAAGCCACTGTCACATTTTGAAATTGCCAACAGACTGGCTGTGGTAACACTACAGAGTTAGCTGAAAATCAAGATTAGCTTTGGGTGCATTCATACTGTAGAATTCTAAATTCAGGCCTCCTGAATAGGGGGCTTATTAGAGAGGGAAGGGCTTAGTTCAAATCTTTACATATTTAATCTTAAAATAAGTTTTCCACAGAACTCAAACACTGTTAACTTACTTCTTATCAATAAAGATCTGCCAACTTTATGTATTTTTTCTAGCCTTTTTTAAAAAATACATGGAATGAAGTGGGTGGCGCTTAAAAGATATTAGGAGGGTGTAATATTATTACAAAAGCTGACGGCCCAAAGGGGGGATGGGGTGGGGCTTATTAGAGGGGGGGGGGTTATTAGAAAATTTTACTTTCAGAGGGGGGCTTATTAGAGAGAAGGACTTAATAGAGCTTTTATGGTAATTAATTAATATGGCAGATGTCAGACCATTTCTGTAAATAATGACTGTACGAAATGTCAAAATGAAGATATGCAAGGACAATGGCCACTTCATTACCCACACAACTGTAAATGGACTTTTTTCTTATATGACTGCAAAAAGTATCAAAATAAAGATGTGCAAGGTCAAATGTAATATAAAGCAAGAATATTATTTCCAGTTGCAGAAGTTGTGTGTTCAAGACTTGTAAATAAAATTATTAAACTAAAGATTAAAACAATGCATTGCATATACCTTGACTCCAAGGTCCTTCATTAACTCCACTTCAAAATTGACAGCATCATAAGGCAGTCTATACTGTGGGATCTCAGAGGAGCTATTCACCATACAATCAATACACATTTCTAAGTAAAGTAAATACAGCTCTAAACAATGTAGGGTTTAATAACAGCCCGCATTTCATTCTTGTCACAATTGAACAGCATCAGTAGTCTAATTAATAGTAATTGCCAATTTGCTCTAAAATGCATTCAAAGTCCTGTGGGTGACAATGTTTCAATTCCAAATGTCTTGGTCTCCCAGAGTAACATAATTCTTGAACGTGTAATATAGTCACAATTGTAGTTGACCACAACCCTCTCAAAACATGCTGGCTGCCGGCAATTTTGCCACCTACAGTTAACAATATTATTGACTTGACAGTCAGTTCTTCAAAGGGACCTCCCTGGCAAGCAAGCTGGTTGGTTGTCATGTAAGAAACACAGTTTCATGTTTATTTCTTAACATGAGGGCTTAAATTAGAGGGATTAGAGGGATTAGCCCATCCATACTAGCATTCGGCAGGTCGTCCAAGACGACTATAAAGTGCTTCGGACGACTATCATGACTCAAAAATATGTCTGGCAGACAAGAAAGTTCTCGGGAGCATTTTTTATTCATTTGCATTTGTCAACGAGGTATTCTGTAACATTTCAATTTCCAGTAACCATTCAGTGATTCCGTACTTTTGTAAACAGATATTTGTAAATTTTATTTGTCGCACATTTCATAAATGAAGTGTTTGCAGGCTAAATTTTATGTTCTCTACTACTGATCTACTGAAAACTCTATTTTTGGCATGTGAGTTTTACAATTCTCAGAACGTAAAATGTAAAATTTAGCCAGAGCAAGTATATATTCTGACACACTTGCCTGGATGATGAGGAAACCTGCTAAACTAACTAAGGCAAAGCACATGACTTCTTTTGTTCTCTGTATTGAACTAAATTGACAAACATGGTATCTTATACATGAGTATGTATGCCACTTCAGATCTAAATTGGAGCAATTTGGATTTCAAGACACATTTAATCTTCACTTATGGTCTTTTTCCACAGAGCCTTTCAATTTTAAGAACAACATTTTTAGGGAGAATCCCTTCATTTACTGAAACATTAAAAAAAACTGTTTCAACCACCACACCTTAAGCCACCAATGTAATTTTCCTTTTCAAATATTGTCAAGTTGGTGTAACCCAGGCGAGCCAAAAAAGTTGCACAACTGATAGAAGCTGGACCACACCCAATGAGCGCCACCTAATATTAAGAGCAAGAAACATGATTTTTAGAACACTCAGATTCTTTTCAGCAATGCAAACAAAATATCAATGCCTGCAAGCAAAACAGAATTCACTTGTTGACAGTAATGCTTGAATAGCTATGAGTTGTTACAACAGCAATTAAAAGCAACTTTATTTTTACATGGTTTGTGTTTAAAGAAAGAAGCCTGTGGTGTTGTGTATATGAAACAAGTATTTGAAAGAGACACAACATTTTAAAAAAATCCCAACTACTTGAGGCAGGCAAGTTGGCCAGAGGGTCATTGAAGGACAGTTCCAGCTAGTGGCAGGAAGGAGGATTTGAACCCAGGACCTCCTAATCACAAGTCCAGTGCCTCAATTACTAGGCAACACTTCAGTCAAATTGCTTGGGAAACATGTTATTATATTAGTGATTATAATCTCAATTAATTGTGCAGAAATACCAAGCTTGTTTGTACCTTAATGTGGTAGCTCTCTGGAAGTTGATCAGCAGGTCGAAGTGAGGGGTCACGGATTTGTCCAATCCTCATACTCTTGAAAATCTGACATTTGAAGTAGAAGTGTAACAGTGTGTTATTGCCATCATTGTCATATCTTCATCAATTTGATATAAGTTGTTCTTACATATAAAAGGCATAAAAATCCTTAACCATAATCACCTAGTAGGTATCCAGAACACGAATCATCAGCTAAGCGAAAATACTTTAAGGTGCTTAATGTCTTGGTGATTTTAAGGTTTCTGGGTGAGAACTGTGCTGAAAATAAACATGAGTGTTAAGTCCTGAGAAGGACTGTGTGTGATGACGTTGACTGATGTTCTGGCAACCTGAGTGGAAGTCATCATCAGAGTCAGGTGAACTGTGAATCGTCAGTAGATGTTGTAAGTTTCTGGTCATTCACTTGATTGGTCAATGAAGTCACTATTATGTTATTGGTCATCTGTTAGTTAACCCTTTCCCGCCCAAGAGTGCCATATGGCACAAGATGCCATTACATGCTCAATATTTGGTCAATTTGTGTGAAATTTGCACAACCAAAAGATCTTGGAAAGATCTGCAAACTGAAGGCATAAAATTGAACCCCCCTCCTATATGAGACTTGACTTACCACCCCTCCAATTTTTGGAACATTTTCCCTTTGTAATTTTAGGGTCAAGTTGATATCTGACAACAAGCAGTGCACCAAGAGCTGCAAATTTAGCTATAGTTTAGGGGTATACCCAATATGTATGAGGAATAGGATAATTTTTACATGTTTTTCTTTTTTAATTTTGGACACTTCTCAGTCTAATCTAAGACATCCTCCATCCCTGTTAGTGCGATTTGCAGCACACCCTAGAAATTACCTTTCAAATGGTATATCACATGCATGAGGTCTACCAGTTGATCGTTGCTAATTTAGAAAAACTTAGCATTTACCTTGGGCAGGAAAGGGTTAAGCTGTATAAAGTTATTGGCTGTGAAGACTGTAAAACATGATTGGTGCTATTTTTACGTGGATTGAGAAACTGAAAAGGGACATAAAGTTTATTCAAGAAACGTATAGTACACCAGAAATTATTACTGATTGGAAATTCCAGTGGCACAGAGAGATGTTCTATAGTCACGGCTCAAATCATAGCAGGGGAGTGCTTATCCTCATTAACGAGCAGCTACGGTTCGAATTAAAAAACACCGTAATAGACTATTAGAGACGACAATCCAAGACTCTCCATTCCTTTTCCTTAATTTACATGCTCCTACAAAACTCAACGAACAAGCAGCTTTTTTCGAAGAAATCCTATCCATTATTCAAAGTACTAACTTTCATACAGAAGGTAGAATTATCATTGGTGGAGATTTTAATGTTCATCTAGATGCTGCCCTTGATAATTCTGGAGGCAAAATTGAAACAAAATCAACCATTAAAAAAATTCAAGACATCATGCTGGAGTATAACCTTATTGATATATGGAGAGTGCATAACCCCGATAAAAGACAGTTTACTTGGAGACAAAAAACTCCTATTGTTCAACGACGTATTGATTACTGGTTCATACGTGATGATCTACAAGATGACATTAAAAGAGCAGACATCGTCTCAGCTATCAAAACTGATCATTTGGCAATCAGCCTGTCCATTATTAGCCTTACAGACCAACAATTCGGACCATCTTATTGGAAATTTCATTCAATCCTAATTCTGAATATGCAAAATGGATTACCGAAAATTTTTCTGAAGTTAACAACAAACGGGTATTGTGGCACTTGATTAAGTACAAGATCAGACAAACCACTATAGAATACAGCAAAATGATTGCCAAAAATCGAAAAGCGCGGCTACAGCAATCCAAAGAAATCTTAAGAGAATGTGAGGAAGAAAACGTCATAAAGCTGGACGAAGCCAGAAGTGAGTATGAAGCATTGTACGATTACATTATTCAGGGCAAAATAATCAGATCAAGAGCGAACTGGTATGAACATGGAGAGAAAAATTCAAAATATTTCTTAAATCTGGAAACCAATAAAACCCAGAGAACATCAATTCGTCGACTATTCAATGCTGATGAAAAACTAATTCTAAATTCAAAAACGATAATGAAAGAACTTGAAGATTTTTACACAACACTTTACAAAAATATGCAGTCGAGGACTGCATGTGACTCAGGCATAAGAGATTTAATAGAAACATAGAGATCTAGAATAGGACATAAGACAGAGTGTAATTTGAAGTCTCCTTTATATTATTCGCGAAATAGAGATAGTAAATGAAGATAATTAGGACCTTGTAATTCCATCTTAAAAAGGACGGACCAGTTTAATGAGCTGACTAGATACTCATGCATGGAAAAATTCTTCTGACAGTCATTGTTGTTATGTAAATTAGGTGTTTCACGCTTTTATGCAATGATGTCTAGAGTGAACGCACTAAATTCATCCAACAAATATTACTAAGTTACTAAATAGTGTTGATAACAATAATTAGAGAATCAACATAATCTATCATCGATTTTGCACTATTTTTGTTTCACGGATCAAAGTGAGTTCACTCTATTATGGCTGTATTTCAATGTATGATCAGTGAAATTCAAAAATAACAATACATGTATCTTTATTAACTTCTATAGTTTAACAGGAACAAAATAGAGGCTTAAATACAATATATCAATAAACGATTTTAACTATTATATTAGATTATATAAAATAATATATCAATGAACAATGTCAATTATGTAGATGATATAAAACAGTATATCAATAAATGATGTTTACTAAGATACAGTAGCAATGAATATAAACTTTGAATAATACATTCAATATATTAATAAATGATTTTAATTATACCAATTATATAAAACAATGCACATTGCAGCTCGTCTGTCAGATTGTCTCAATTCTGATTTACATATATCACTATAATTAATATTGACTAATCTTTGTTTATTGTCAATTCGTGGTTGTCCAAGAAATATTCCAGGATATGCTCACTCTTCGCAATATTTGTCCCTAAAAACACTTAATGGTCTATTCCCTTCACCTGGAGCAATATTTAATATGTTTTGCGTTTCGTCATCTTCTAAAAAATCAGTTGTTGTAAACATAGTGTCAGTAACACCAGAAGGTCTTTCTGCCTCATCTTCATGCAATTCATTTTGGTTTAGTCCTTCAGAATCAATATTATTGTCATCACTTTCATCTATTGTATCTGACTCTAAGTTCTCATTGATTTCATCATTGACAGCTTTGTTGTATTGATTGATCCAGTCATCATTCAGTACTATACCTTCATCTCTATACAAACTACTATGTGTAATAAGCCAATTTGCTGCTTGAAGTACTTTATACGGTCTTACATTTAGTGACAATGCTGAACTCTTATATTTCAACATTCGCTTTAAATTAACTTTAATTGTAGCAGTTTGATTTTGTAATCGCGGTAATATACTAACTGTATGAGTTACATCAGCAGGTACATTAACAATATTGCCGTGTATCTTGAGCTGTCGCCCCCTAGGAGCTTGCATTAATTTTTGAAAAGCAATTCTTGGAGCTAGTAATCTACATTCTAGTTCATTAAGATCAAAGAAATCTGGTTTGTCTGGAAATCCCATACCATTGGCTATAGCACATGGTGGGACCTTATTTTTGATCAAATAATTAGAGCATGTTCTACAAACCCATTCTTTGTTACCAACACTTGTCTTATTTAATAGATATTTTACAATGTCAGGATTTGACTGCCTAAGCTTATTAGTACTACTCACACTATGTTTATACCATAGTTGATCACAACATGTACAAACATATAGTGGGCCTTGGTTTACTATTTCATGAAACTGTTTGATTGCAAATTCAATAGATAAGTTATTACTAGATGTACATTCTCTATATTTTTTTGGATATTCATTACGCTTTGATTTTTTTCTGATGATGTAGTCATTTGTCTATACTTTCTTTGGTACTCATTATGCTTTGATTTTTTTTGTGGTGATGTAGTCATTTGTCTATATTTTCTTTGCTGTTCAGCAAGGCTGCTGCCTAACGGGCGCCCAGTCGCCAGGGGCGCCTTAATTGTGCATGCGGGCGACCAAATTTCTGTACAAGGAGCCCGCACGGGCGCCTATAAACCTGAGATTATCTTGGGACAATGGCCCCTACTTCCCGATAAATTTGATTCTTTTAGCTGAGCTTCAAACAATGGAACTATTTTTGCATTTGGCGTGAAGCCATACATGGAAGAATTTTTCACAATTCCGTAACAAAAGCGTTCAACAGCGAAGGTTTGCGAAGCCATCGTTTGTCTCCTGTTGGCAATTGGAGACTGGGTACAAGATGTGGTTCCCATATATGGAATATCAAAATTATGGGCTGATTTTCGCAGGTGATCACGCGCTGGCGGCAACGAAGAACTGTTATGTCGATTTGATATATATTTTTTCTTTTTGTGAGAATAACGGGTAGATAACTTGTGTGCTATCGACTCGACATGCTTGCTATTCGATTTCATCTACAAGTTCGCCCTGCATCATTCATCATTCATCAACTACGCAGTAAGCTTATGTGTTCCTATAAGCTTAAATGTGATCTCGTTATATTCAAATAAAGAAACCTTAAGCTTATATTATAAACTCGGTGTAATCTTTTATACTTTGCTGCACTCGTTCAAGCGCTCATTTCCTTGACTTTAACCGAGGTTTCCTTGACTTTAACCGAGTATAACCCGACGGCAGCGATAGAGTTCTTGCAACAGGAGCAGGTTAGAGATATAAAGTTGTTTTTCTCCATTTCTCCATATACGGAAACATATCTAAGCTTCCAGTCTTGATAACGATTTGAAAACCTTGCAAAACAACAAATCTTCCTTCTGCAGTAAGCTTATGTGTTCCTATAAGCTTAAATGTGATCTCGTTATATTCAAATAAAGAAACCTTAAGCTTATATTATAAACTCGGTGTAATCTTTTATACTTTGCTGCACTCGTTCAAGCGCTCATTTCCTTGACTTTAACCGAGGTTTCCTTGACTTTAACCGAGTATAACCCGACGGCAGCGATAGAGTTCTCGCAACAGGAGCAGGTTAGAGATATAAAGTTGTTTTTCTCCATTTCTCCATATACGGAAACATATCTAAGCTTCCAGTCTTGATAACGATTTGAAAACCTTGCAAAACAACAAATCTTCCTTCTGCAAGCGACTTGCGTTACTTCATTTGATCGTACATTTAACGTTTTTTAAACTAGCTGTGTAGTATTTCGATTATGGACTAACCGTCCAACTTCTAGAGAAGTCACCAATTTTGAGTTCAAAGACAGCGTGACAGATTGTAATTCAATTTGATATTTCCCGCGCAATTTGCTTTTGTCAGTTGATCGTTTGTATACAAAATTTTCTTGCTAAAATTGACTTTATAAAAATACTTACTAGTAAGTTTGTGTGTAAAAACATAAACTTTTACGTCTGGATGTCAAGTATCAGGCGTGAAGTGAAATGGTTGTGTGGAAAATCGAAACAAACTGAAAATATAAGCATGCTTCTGTGTGTGACCTATGGTTTAGTTTCACTGTCAAAGAGTTAAAAACACTCCCCAACAACTTAAATGACAAAAAAGTAAAGTCACAGTGATTAGAAATCATTCAGGAGGTAGTATAAGACTTCTGTGCCCATACAAAATTAAACTAAAACAGAAACTTTAACTTGGATACATTTGATAATTATCCAGAAGCCAATGCAGCTCTCTATTGCAGTTATTTTAACCATCCAGACTAAGGCTAATTGCAAGCGGTGATGTTCTGTTGTTGTTTTATCTGCATATGTATACAAATAGCATGGATAACATTGTAACATTGTTAGCAATTTTCTTAACAACTAAGTTGTGAAACACTCCACTGTTAGTACTGTTAGGAGCCATCAATAAGGTTCAAGATCAAACACCACATAATTCAACTTCTAGTTGCAAAGGATTATTAATAAACCATCCATCTATCCATCTTTGAACACTAATGACGACCAAATTGCATATCCTACGATTTTATTAAAAGTGTGTCGAGTTAAATTTTCTTGTCTGCAACTTCTGTTTGGTATTGTTTATTTGTGTATTTCGTCATTTATTTCTTTTATTTTTTTACATAAAACGTCCTGTAATTAGCTGCACAGTTAGCTACAGACACGTGCCATGCTGCTCTAACATGAAACCAGAAGCAAGAAAGAGATGTTTGTAGTCCCAAAACAATTTGGTGAAGGATACTGATTACAGAATGAGAGAGACAGAGACAACATTGTCTGAGGCTAGGGTTTTCTTTTATGATGCAGTGTACATAAATAATTAATTAACTAATTCTGGGCTCCTAGAAATGTGAGTTGGGCTCCTAACTTTTGATTTTGGGAGCGCGAAGGGCTCCCGAAAATTTTCCTTAGGCAGCAGCCTTGCTGTTCAGTTGCCTTTAACTTTTTATATGGAGAATTATTATTTTGTCTGTATTGTCTCATATAAGCAGCTCTGTCACGTTTTCTTGTACAGCTATTGCTTGTATCAGAATTTTGGTTTCTATTTGCATCTTTGTCCTTTTCTGAATCATTTGAAACTGTCTCTTCAATGTCAATATCATTTGACCATTGCTGATGTGCAATTGGACATGTTGAGACATAGTGCATTTGACCTATATGTCCTATGTATATTGTTCTAATATTTGTTGTTGCATTTGCTGGTTCAACTACTGTTACTTCCCTAAAATTTGAATCTGATTCTATAATATGAATCTTTAAATTCATTGCATCAGCAACAGCCTGTATTATAATATGATTGGCCCATGTTCCTTGTAGAGACATATTTGTTAAATACTGTGACCAAGATGTACCTACTAGACAATACTTTCAATAAATCGTTCAGGATTGTCTTTCAAGTACCTTACTCCTAATGCTCTAATTTCTGCATGATTATTTGAATTACCATAAAGCTCATGTGATACCGATTTAAAAAAACAATCACCTCCTCCACCAACATCTAGTGGTGTTAACTCATGTCGAAGCATTCGGTATCTCAATGTAAAGTCAGGGTTACTATAAAAACACATATCTTTTATAGTATTATCAGTTAAAGGACCAGGATTCAATTCAATGTCCCCAGACAATAGAAGAGTTTGTTTTTGTGCATTATACGTCACTGATATTTTATGGGGTACTCTAAAAAAGGAGCTATAGAAACTATTATCACTGTTAAAATATTTCAATTTCCAATAGTTATAATTTGTTGCAATATTGTATAAAACAGATGAAACAGGTGTGCTCTTTTTAAGCATATTCTTGTGCCTTTTTCTTAACTTTCTACACTTGAGCAATTAAAACTCTTCTCATAGATATTCTAGATGGTTCTGTCCCTTAATGTGTGATGTAGTTGTCTTGAACACAGTAGAGAATGTCTATGATTTTTCATACACTTTGAAGTCTTAGACTGATGGGACACATGGTTCCCATAATCATTATTGTATTCAGACCTAGGCACAGTTTTCATTGCATTTGTTATACAGGCATTGTTTGGTTTTGAAATGGATTCATTATTAAGAATACAATTGTATAAATAGCTAAAAATGTGGTTTGCTTGCCCAATTTGTAACGCACAATAAGCCAGCACAGGTATCCCGAAAGACATTTTACCGACCCGTTGACTTTCAGAGTACTAGTATATGGGATATATCCCATTTATCATGCCATTAATAGTGTGCCGAAGCACATTTTCAGTCACATTGCTGTGATTACAAGTTCCCCCAAGGGAAGTTTGAGTCTGCTGAAGCAGAGTTAAGATCACATTGCTGTGATTACTAGTTCCCCAAAGGGAAGTTTGAGTCTCCCGAAGGAGATTTTGAGCCCCATTTCAGGGTTTATTTGTTCCCCTAAGGGAATTGAAGAATGCCATACGGCCAGCACTGGTCTTGTGTAATAAGCCAAGCGAAGCAATCAGACTTTTGTTGGCAAACAAACCACATAAGGCACCCCAAAATCTGAAATATTCTTTAGAAATACAAATTTGACTGCAAATGCATAGAAAGTTGCGCCTAGTTCTAGACACACAAAAGAGTTTGAATACATTGTATTGTGATAAAAGAAGAACAACTCACCTAGACACAAAAGAGTTTGAATACATTGTATTGTGATAAAAGAAGAACAACTCACGTTCGAAAGCACAAACACGTCGCTGACGAGTTGAGAAAAGAGAACGCACATGGTCAGGTCAAATCGATTTTTCCTCGTAAATTTCAGTCGTCGGGATTTCGTAGACGATTTCGTACAGGCTCGTAATCCGAAATTACTTCCAGTTGGTTACAGACACTCACTCATAGCCGATGACATAGTGACGAGAGGCCCCATAAGGCCTTTCGTCACAAAAACCAAGATTCAAGTGACTGCAACCATATTATTCCACATTTTCTCGATAGTGAGCATGTTCCGCAATTAAGTGAAAAATCTTTGCGAAGGAATTTTGTCAAACATCGAGTGTTTCAATGCCCTGTCGGAATTCCCAAATGGAAAAACAGCTGGAAACGACGGCTTGACGCCTGAATTTTATAAGAAATTCTGAAATCTCCTTGGCCAACTCATGACCGACTCCTTAAATCTTTCATACAAATACAGAGAATTACCTAACTCACAAAGACAAGCAATAATAAGACTTATTGAGAAGAAAGGAAAGGACAGATGTTATATAAAAAACTGGCAACCTATTTCCTTATTGAATGTCGATACTAAATTTGCTTCGAAAGCATTATAGCGTTGAGATTAGGAAAAGTATTGCCTTTTATTATTAACGATGACCAATATGCGTATGTCAAAAGTAGAACATTACTATATTTGACGCGTTTCATTCAATCAACGACATCATGGAATACACGAGAATTAACCAGATACCTGGGTTAATGGTCGCAATCGACTTTGAAAAAGCGTTCGACTCCAAAAGTTGAAATTTCTTGTTAAAAGCATTAAAATCCTTTAATCTTGGCAAATCCTTTATTAAATGGATCTCTTTTTTTATTCTAATATATCCAGTTATGTCACAAATAATGGTTTTTCAACACCACTGTTCAAAGTTGAAAGAGGTGTTAGACAAGAAGACCCATTGTCAACGTATCTTTTCATCATAGTATTGGAACTACTTTTAATTAAAATTCAAAATGATCCTAACATTAAAGGCATTAAAATTGACAATGTGGAGGTAAAACTTGCAGCCTTCGCTGATGACCTGACAACATTTCTACATGACAAAGTCTCCTTAGAATGCCTGTTCATTACACTAGGACTCTTTCAAAAGTGTGCAGGCTTGAAATTAAATAAAAGACAAAACGGAGGCCAAATGGCTCGGCAGTAACCACAATTGTAAACAAGACTTGGGTCTAGAAACTGTTAATGAACCTATGAAGATTCTGGGAATTTATTTTACTTATAACTCACGCTTAAAACGTGAACTTAATTTTGACGAAACACTAAAATCCTTAAAGAAAACCTTGAATAACTGGCAATGGAGAAATCTAACATTATTTGGTAGGATTCAAATTATTAAAACATTCGCAATGCCAAAACTCATGTTCCGTGCTTCTGTATTAAACCTAGACAAAGAATTTATGAAAAAACTAAACTCTGTGATGTTTAGTTTTTTGTGGAAAGGAAAAGATAAAATCAAGCGTTTAGCTCTGATCAGCGAGTATGAAGATGGCGGACTGAAAATGCCCCACGTGGAATCTGCAATCAAAGCCCAGAGAATCATTTGTCTTAAAAAGTATACTGAGAACTACTGTAGCCAATGGAAACTTATTCTCTCACGACGTCTTAAAGATCATGGTGGTAAATTCCTTCTTCATTGCAATTATGATGTTGCTGACCTACCAAAACACCTTCCTAAATTTTACCGCAAGTGTTTTGAAACTTGGGCTACTGTCAAAGCTAAACAATATCCTCACGAGACCACATCATGGATCAAATACTGTGGAATAATCAACATCTGCGCATGGCAAACCTCAATTTTGTAAAAATTGAATCGCAAAGATAAAAGACATCCTCCTCTCGAATGGTAAATTAAAACCTTAGGACTTCTTTAGCGAAAAAGGCCTTAATCTCATCAATTATTTCTTGATATTTGGTCTAACAAAAGCACTTCCAGATTCATGGGGAGTCTTGGTTAACTCGGGATATCCATGGTCTCCTCAAGAACTAGAGCAAATCGCCACAAATTCGGAAACGTGCCATTTTTAAACGCAAATCCAACTAGCAGTTTTCAAACCGAAAAGAACAGTGGTTCCCGTTCACCAATTCTTAAACTTTAAACGGATTCTTGTTAATAAAAGATCAATTTTTCATTTTCCGGCTGTGGGTTTTTAAATTCAGTAAACATTTTCAGAAATTCGCTTTTGAAAATGGCCCCCATACAAAAAAAATTTTACTGTTTTTCAAGTGCAAAAGAACATCCCTTGTGCTTGTTAAATCCTCTTCATTTTAGCCTTAAAATGTAGCTACAACATTTGTCTTCAAAAATCCACGCGTGGGTTGTTAGATTTTTACTTATTGAAATCAGAGAAGCAAGTTTTATCAACACTACTGGGCCGATTTTGGCCTTTTCTTCTCTTATTGTAGAAGCGCTTGGGTTCAAATTGCCATGTCCATGCATTCTGCCCTATGAGTTCTCCTGTTGAAGTCAATAATATAAAACCCTTAATGATAATAGTGCGTGGCCTTCAAGTTAGTTTGTAGGGTGTAGGAATCACATTTGTAAGTGGTGTAAGTGGTGTAAGTAATTATGTGTAGTGTTAGTAAGTAATCCGCATGCGTAGGGTCAGTAAACGCATTATAAGTAGTGGTGTAAGCAATAGAATCGTATGTAGCATAAGTAATCTCTATGGTAGTAAGCTTGTAAAAGTATTGTAAGTAATGTGTCTGTGTTGTAATAAAGGTTGCATTAAAAAAAAATGATTGGTGCTTTTCAATCCATCTTTTAATAGTCAAATGTCTGTTGGTCCATTAATTTGTTAGTAAAATTAGTTGGTTTGTCTATTGTTTGTCGGTCTTGTAAGGTGCTGTCGTTTGTAAGGTGCAGGTGGTTGTTGGCAATAGTTTGGTGGTGTTCATTCTAAGTTAGTAAACCAGCTTTCCAGAGATTCCTTGATAGAAGTCTGCACTGTAGGTACATGAAAAGCATTTAGCAGAGTCCCAGTCAATTCTGTGGTTTGTTTGTAAATGGTGTTCAGAAATGTGATTGTTAATATCACCATTTCTAGTCACTTGTTTGTGTTCAGTCAGTGGTATGTTCAAATTTCTGCCAGTAGTCTCACCAACAGGAGTGGCCTGGCAGTAGCAGTATTTGACCTTATAAACTCCTCTCTGTCTGTCACTCATTTCTCTCTGTCCTTAATGTCCGTTGGTAGTTGTTGCAAAGTATAGATAAGTTTGTGAGTAACGTGGATATTGTAGGGTTGTACGATACAGTGATAGTTTCAAAAAATGATAAAGAACTGATTGAATATCCAACATGCTGTCCGAGATTCACTTGTTCATCGGACATTGAACATAAAGGAATAATTAAGTGACTAAAGTCTATCTTATGCAATACCAGAAATCAATTTGACAAGTAAAGACAGGGACCAACTGAATGCAGAAATTTTAAAAATTTCAACACCCTAAGTTTTCTTGAAGATTGATATGATGTCTCTTTGGATAAATTAAACAGAGTTCAAAGTGTGGATGATATATTGGCAGTGCTGAAAATCATTGAGACTGTCCAAGGACTTGACAAGAATTCCCCAGTTAGATATAAAAGAGTGAAAAAAGCAGGGAAACTCAATGGATTGTTTTGGTGGAAAGCATTAACTAACTCAGAAATTTGAAATTATTGAGACCATAAAAAGCTAGAGTTTCCTGACTAAACTAGCGATCAAGTTCCATACAAATCCACATATTTTGCCACTAAAGCGGTCTGCTCGTGAGACTGGGTTCCCTATGCAACAACCACAAGATCTTGTCTGTGGGACGGTTATTGCATTGAATTTCTTTCTGTAAGCAATGGTAAGGTCCACAGTTCACTTAATTCACTGTCTGCTTGTAAAACTACTGGGATTGCTAACATCTCTGCTTCTGGAAGTAGAAGCTCCTGCTATTACCCAGTCATTGACTAAAATCTTTAAATGAGTCAATCAATTCTGAAAGCTTTCCTAGTTAAAATAAAAAATACCAGGAAGGCCTGCACAACTTAGTAGATTACTACAGACCAATTATAAAAAAAATACTTTGGGTGGTTAGTAAAGTAAAAGATCAGAAAAGATACTACAAATGAAAAAGTATATGATTACGTTGTGAAAGATAACACACGTTAGGCTAGTTTTTGCGTGTATAAAGTCGTTTGATTTTATTTAAAAACTTGAGATTGACAAACAATTTTACTTTCGTGTCAGAAATCATCCCAACATTACACCTATGTAAACATTCTACTTATTGAATTATGAAAATCACATTTAAATAGCTTTGTGTCAGGAAAACCTCATTAAGATCGTTCTAAAAGGCTAAGCGAGAGAAAACACAAAACATTTTTGCAGCTAAATGACAAGGATTTCTAGAATCTATCTGGTGATCATCACAGAAACATCATTTGGGAAGTTCAGAATAACGAGTAAATAGTCAGATCAATGTCATAACCACGAATACATTCAACTGTGGGAACTACGAAACTAAACTGACATGAGCTACAGAAACCAAGAACACTTCAATAACCGTCGATTCTGGAGAGCTCAATAATGGGAAAGAGTCAGGACTCTTCTGGCAATGATGCATGGAATATTTAATTTATTAAATACGCGCGTATGGGGAAAATCCTGACTGGCCGATAATTCTGAGCAACATACAGTATATATCAGCTCAAAGTAAACCGCATAAAATTCAAACTAAAAGCTGTAAATTAAGTCCTTGAACTCTGTAAGATGTGGATGATTTTTTGATATTTTACAACTTAAACCAGTACCAAATGCAAACGTACACAATCGCCTTTTGTGGACTTCGTTAATTAAAACCAATTATCTCCCCCAGTCAACTTATGCATAAAAAAGGTTTGCACTTGTAGAGCAGAAACATCAACACACAAAGACTTCTTTGCAATCTTTTCGACAGCAACTAAACTTAACAACCAATTTCTTTCCTCGTCCAGCTGTTCCTAACCCGCTGGCGAAGGCCAACCTAAACTGAAGACCAGCAAGTCCTAACATGCACCTGAGTAAACTTTTCCTTCCGATTCCTTCTTACGCTGTCTGTGCAAGTCAAAATCTACGATATTTTCGAGGATCCAAACACTTCGATTAATTCTTCATCCATAGAGACTGTGCAAAACTTGGTTAAGAGCCCCTCAAAACTTGCCTATTACACTTCAAAGGATTCTACGTTGAATGGCTTTGTGGGCTTGTTGCCAAACAGTAATAACACACTAACACAACATGACTGTTTATGCCAGGACAGCCCCAATAGTTCTCAGTTGTTATGGCAACTGCAAACTAAAAACTTAAGGCTTTTCATACCATTCACCACAAAATTACTTTGAATGGATGGAATGGGAGTAAAAGCTCTAAATCTTCTTTGTTACCATGTGGAGGAACAAACACAATGCTGGCAGTTATAAAGAAGGGGAAGAATGCCTCCAGATACATATACATAGCCTAAGGGTACCCAGGATATGTGCAAGAACATTATTTGATCTACACATGAGGTTACCTCTGTAGCAAACTGCTGTAGGCCACCAATGTTAATAGGTCCCTCTTCTGAGGCATACAGATTACAGCCACCAACACAAAGGTCACTGGTGGGACACACCATACCACAGGTCAAGCCAACAGGATTATCACTGAAGATCGCTTTGGCAGCTCCATAATAGTTCTGTTTGAATAATCGAAGTAAGGATAAGTACTGAACAGTAACTATATTAAATTAATATGATTATAACCTTTGGTTGGTTTAATTTGGTAATCAGCAGTGGGATGAGATCTTGCAAATCTTGCAAATCAGGCCTTAATGAGAATGAGTCTGACTAAAGTTAAAAACCAGAAGCCAAGCAATTTTCCCTAGCAAAACGAAAAAATGTGGCCTTCCCACTAGCCACTATCTTCTGTTTAAAATTTACTCTTTCTTAAACGTTTTAGACCAAAACTTTTCCACACAAGGAATGTCTACTAAACGACTAAAATGGGAGCCAAAAAGAGGGAAAACAAAAGCAAAAAGATTGAACATGAAAAATCAAACTTTTGCTCTCATGGTTCCTGCCTTTGAATTGTGTGCCTGCCAAGAACAAACCTCCGAGAAACAGCCTCAATTGAAAGAAACACAAAAGATACTATCTATGCTACAAAGCATGTTCTTGAAGATCTGGTCACAATTTGCTTATGAGTGATCAGTAGAAACTGCCATTTTTTGCTTGAAAAGATTGTGTTCCCAAAAACCCCTGAGAGTGAATGGGTTAAAATATTTACGGTGTTTGACACTGCCAGTAAATCAAACAAATTCTAATTTAAAAATTGACAGTTTCCTTACTCACAATTTCTGTCAATTAAAACAGATCGTTGTTGGGTGACCCTGGATTCACACACAGCTGGCAAATTTGTTTGTTTCTGGTTTTAATGAGATCGGACATATCTTCTGGATATGATGTGGACCAGCCCTGCACATTTCTTCTTGACCAAATGTAGCTGAAGGATGACGTTAACATCAACATACATACTTAGGGCTCAAAATCTATTTCTCAAGTGGCTGTAGTATACTTTGATAGGAAAAATGACAATAAACTTTACCACTGAGGTACAGTGAACCCTGCTAATATAACCACCCAAAGGCAAAAAAACTTTGGTCATACTTGTGAAGCAGGGTCAAGTTATGACAGCCTACAAGAAGGAACAAGGAGCAAAGAGAAAATAACAACAAAGGAAGGCTATGGTGTAAAATAACTTAGAAGGTAAAAGGACTTTGCAATTGACCAAATACAGTTTGAATTAATACATTTATAAACACCAGTTTTTGCTTGCTTTTGTCATTCAAGTCACCAGCCATCTCCATTGGTCGTATTAACAGAACGTACTAACAGTTTGGGACTGAAGGGTGGTTGTTGGTTACATTAATGAGATGGTCAGATTAACCCTATTCAGACCAGGCTTTTTTGGGTCTTCTGGAACCAAGGAAAGGGGGGGAGGAATTCTGCCCCCTCCTTTATTCCTAGACTATTAAAGCTGTGACAATGAGGTCCGCAACATGAGCTGGTGACATCACATGATGTAAGAATCAGCAATTGTGACCCTTCAGGCGAAAACGGGGCTTATCCAAATTTCATGCTATGGCTATTTTCACGGTCTTGGCCGTGAAATGAAGAAAAATTATTGGAATGTGAGTGAAATTTCTCCAACACACCGTGAACACGCCATGAAAAAAGTCACGGCCACCGTGAAATATTTCACGCCGTGAAAAAGGTCATAGTCATTAGTCGCCGTGAAATATACATTTCACGCCGTGAAAAAGGTCATCATAGTCTCTGCGAAATATTTCATGGTGTGAAAAAAAAATAAACTCCTTACGTTTTATGTGAACATCGCTCTCCTACCGTGAATGTTGTTGTATTATTAAATCACGCTTACCTACGGGGGCGCATTTCAGTGATTTGCTTCAAGCATTGAAGCTTGAAAGTCATTATCATTCAAAATCGATACAATCGGTGCCGAAGGTCAGGTGTTGACGGCTACACAGGCGTTTGTTATTGCGTTTCCCTGCTAAAAAACACGCAACTTCAGTTTGTTTCTTTTGTGTTTATAGAACAGTTTTTCATTTACGAAAACGCAACAGAGTGTTCGCAAGTTTTATTTTTGCATGATGAACGTGACATTTACTTTTAGGCATGTATAATTCAATTTTCAAAAAAGATGATTGCAAAACGTGACTCCCGTTATGTCGCGAATCAGGATCAGGCGAATATTGTCGTGTATAAATTAACCGGACTTTTTTTCAAGCATTTCACCAAAATCTAATCTTTTCAAATAGAGCTTTCAAGTTTCTTCCCTACCATTTTAAAACTCTCGTGGAAAGCGAAGTATTCACGAACAATAATATTGCTGGCTACGCCAATGTTGCTAGACTCCGTGGTGCCAAACATGTACTGTCTGTTTATTGCGTCTGTTTATCGTATCTGAAAGATATTGAACACAACTTTACAGGCAATTTTTGTCAAGCCGTTTTGTTTTGTTTGTTTGTTGATTTTTCACAAAAATTTAATGACGTACTTTTGTACAATTCAAACGATTTAATTACTGTAGAGAATTTGCGTAATAGATATCTTGTTACCACAGCGCGTGATGTTTTAGTTTCAGTTATCTGTCAGTTTTAGTTCATTCTTTTGATTTTCTTGTTAAGATTCGACTATCGTGGAGATTCTTTTACAAATTTTCCGTTTATTCGACTTGTTCAATGTTGCTGCAGCGGAGAGAAAAACAAAGGAACGCAGGTTAGATTTCATGACGTGAAGTTTCTTATCACGGCCAATCAATTTCAAGGCGTGAAAATTTTCACTCTTTATTTCATCAGTTTTCTGCATTACCGAGTTTCACGGCGTGAAAGTTTCCACTGATCATTCACGGAATGATTAGTTTCACGCCAGGAGTGAAAGTTTTTTAGCACAGAGTGAACACTGCGTGAAATTTTTAATTCACGCTGTGAAAATTCCAATTCACGCACCGTGACCGTGACAAAAATTCACGCTTTTTAGTGAAATCCATAAGCCCCCTTTTCGCGTGAACTGGGTCACAATTGATTTCTTCATTTTCCAGAACCTTTGAAAAGCACCAATATTGACCAACAAGTCATCAAAAACAACGAAAGAACACAAAAAATGCTCTAAAACTGTAAAACTTACTTCAAGAAAGTTATAATTTTTCATTAAAAAGGCAAAAATTCAAAATTCTGAAAAATGGCCTGTCAAAAAGTGGTTGCCTGGTAACATCAAACTTGCTGGACAAGGAGGTGCTATGACAAATTGTTCCCAGATAAATTTTAGGAAAAGTCACCAAGTTTGGTGGCTTTAGCTCGCTTATTAAAAATGTTATAAGCACTTGGGGGCTGATTACATGGCAAATTTCAGCACGGTTAGCCGGGCTGAGATTTCAGCTTGGCTTCCTCCAGCCCAGTTTGTGAAACTGGGCTGGAAATTTCAGCCCGATCAAACGGGCGGAAAAACCTAAAAATGTAATCGCATTCAAATTTCAGCCCACACTGAAATATGAACTTAGTTATGCGCACCGCTTGAGTTGTGAATGTGAAATGGTTTCCTACAAACGTTTCCCACCCAGTTTTAACCATTGCGCCCGGGCTGAAATTCACCATGTAATCGGCCCCTTAAAGTCTGTGCAAGCAGAATCCCCCCCCCCCCTCTGAATAGGGTTAAGGAGGTTTTCATATATTAAGAAGCTGAATGGGGTCGCAGTTGGAAAGGGATCAAATGGTCGCATAAATGATAAATGAGGTGATGGTAAGGTGGGCTTCCATTGCATGCACAGTGTAATTTTCATCTGTAAATTACCTTGTTTGCGATACTGGTAATGAATGACTTGATGTCCAACTGTGTTGGACAGCTCTTCTGGCAGGGTGCATCAGCACACTTAAGGCACCTGTAATAACATCATAACTTATGAAATGAATTGTATTGATTAAATGCCTAAAACCGCTCAATTCTTTTCATCTTTACTACTGATGTACACAAGTTTTCTTTAGCCTTGTCTTTCCTGTACTAGCTTTAATTTTAAATAAGTTTAATTCTTGCAAACAGTTTTTTGCAATGACTGAGAGAATTGTCATGTGCTGATTGGCTAAAGCTGATGCAATCAGCAAAGGCTTTGTCAAACTTTTTAAGCACTGTATTCTCAGTGTGGCAAGAATTGTACCACAAATCTAGTATTCTTCGAAGAGAAAATCATCTAAAATATATGGGATAAAATTGAAGAAGCCATTGCAACCTTAGAGCAAAACCATGAAGATGTTTGTTGAGGATTCAGACCTGAAAATCAGCAGTGAGCGGGAATCTGTGCCGTCCTGAAATGAAATTAAGCTGAACCGTGTTTTAGCAGATTATCTTGTGAACAGTTTTCACTGCAATTAAGGTTACTTTCAATTAGCAATTCAAATTTTTCTTTGTATGTCTGGCCTATTCTTACTAGACTTTTAATTTACAAGCCTGTGATTCTACGAATTATAGCAATGAAATTCAGGTTCTGCGGTGATCGCATCTTGCCTTGGCTCTTGCATTTCTTTCCTTCATTTGAAATTCAGTTTTGCCTTTTTGTTATAAAGTGTAAAAAACAAATTGACGTCAGTTCATCATAACACTGTCAAAGTTTGTTGTGGATCCACTCGCCACTTTGACAATGCTATGATGCAATTTATCATCAATAAGAGGACAGACTCATAAAAAAACTGATGTCAATTTGTTAACTTGTCAACAAATTTATAATATATTATTATTTATCTATTCAGTTAATTTTCTTTCTTTCTTTCTTTCTTTCTTTCTTTCTTTCTTTATTTATTTATTTATGCTGGATAAAAATCTAATTTTATATCCCTCCATTAACATTGGTACAACGGACTTAGTAATAGCAGTTTTGCTCTACCCACCTAGATCAGCCTTTTAGTTTGCTATTTGCGGGTAGAGCAGTATGTAAATTTCCTCTTTAAATGTTGTTGAATAAACTTGCACTTGAATGAATATTAATATTATCAATTTCATTTAATACCAGTGGATATATTAAATATTAGTGTTAATTGGTTCCGCATTGTTGTGACTGCTACTTTTTGTTGAAGGAAACCTAACCATGTGTCACATTCCAAGAGGTAGTGGCTCTTGAAAATAAAAGCTCAGTGACTTTGGCTCAAACTAAAAACTTACCTTTGAGCCTCTATCTCTACATTTTTGTCCCAAAGTTGTTTATTTTGTCATCATTATTTTTATAGCTGCTGGAATTTGTGGAGAGCCTACCAAGAGCTGTTACTGATCAAAAATCATTATTGAAAACAAGATGTGCATGAAATCTCTATTCTGAATTTCAGATGCAGCTTACAGTATCTACAAAAAATCTGGAAATGGTTCCACACAATGATTCCAAGAAAAAAGTCAAGTCCACTACTTTCCTTTCCAATCACATGCCCTGTAACTGGGCTTGTCTCGAGAATTGCAAATCAATACAATTTTTCCTTGTCATGGTATCTAAACTGCCCTAAACTGACCTTATCAAAGAAATGCCAATAAGAAGTTCCTCTACAGTAGCAGATCTACTGTGTTACCATTCACTCACTCGTTCCTTCATTCATTCGTTTATTCATTCGTTCGTTCTTTCAAAGCTTAAATAAAGTACTGGCATCTTGATGCCTTGATGCCAAGGAAGAGAATGACAAGGAGGAATCTCAAGACTTGTTTTCTCTAGTTTGAATGTTTAATACATTATGAGACGTCATTTTAAGTGAAGCAAGAAATCAACCATTCTTAAGAATCTTGTGATTTAAAGAAAAATGCCCATAATTTGACCTTGTAAACTCTGAGGGTGCCTCTGAGGGTGTCTGAGGGTACCTCTGAGGGTGCCTTTGAGGGTGTCTAACGGTGGCTCTGAGGGTGCCTCTGAGGGTGTCCGAGGATGCCTCTGAGAATGCCTCTGAGCCCGTACGAAAATGTCTGGCCTAACTTTAACCTAATTTTGGCCTGCATTTTAGCCAGACAAAAGCCAAAATCCTTAGCCTAACATGTAACCTTTTTAAGCATCACGTTAACCTGAAAATTGGACCTTAACTTTAACCTAATTTTGGCCTGAATTTTAGCCAAACAAAAACTAAAAATTGTTAGCCTAACATTAACCTTTTTTAGCCTGGCATTAACCGAAAATTGGACCTTAATTTTTTAAGGCTTTGAGCCTGACATTTTCAAGGCTTCAAGAATGACCGCACGGCAGAGTGAATGATCACCTAAAGACGATTATTTTAAGGCTAAAAGCACAAAACCTGTAAGGCAATTTAGGCATTAACAAGAACTGAGACTGTTCGGTCAACAGCGGTTTAGTTCAAGTACGAACAACAATTTCAAAATGCACATGCTAAGTTTATTTTGTAACCTTTGTACATGATCAAATTGCAACAGTGGAATAACATGCTAAACAGTTAAACTACAGTGTAGCACACAATGTAATATAAAGCTAAGAACTACAACACTTTATAGCTAGGTAAAGGTTAACCTCGACTTGATATTTTTGTGGTACGGAGTTCGAAGGAAAAGTAACTGCAATCATTTGCCTCGGAAGTAAACTGTAGACTAATCAATGATGTGCCACTGATAATTACAATTTTCAAGCCAAGGACACTTTGCTCACCTCAGTATTATTTGCGGTCAGCTCTTCCGTACATTCTTTCCCTTGTGAAAAAATGGACTCAAATACATTTACAGTGTACGGGAGTCACTTCAATTTGCAGGAGATCAAAGAACCTAAATCTATCGTGGTGAACATTATCCTTGTGAAAGTGGCTACACAGCAGCGGAGCCTATCAGACAGAGCAGTCTGTTCGTTGTTTACAAGATCGGTTCAGATCGATCTTCGCTCCAGGAAAGCAAAACATTAAAATCTTTTCCAACTCAAAACTACATAAGTTCTTCTCGCTAAAGCTGTCCGCGCGTTCTTCTAAGTGAATTACCAATGGTCGAGAATTTCAGGTCAATTTTTGTAATGTGATCGGGCGGGATAAGAAACAATTGTTGCATAAAAGTTGGCCAATTAGATTAACATGTCAGCTCTCTCAAGGGAACTTTACGATGAAATTCCAACACGTGGTTGTCACGAAATGTGGAATAATGGCGCTTTATTCGCCGAAACTACTCAGAAGGTTATACTTGGAAAATAATTTTTCAGTGCATTGTCATGTACACACAATAAGCTGCCTTCATTTTTGGCTATGGCTCGAATTAGTGAACTAAATCGAACAGGGAAGGTGACATAAATACTAAATGTCAAGACTGAATTTGATTACGCTAAGCGGAGCTGTTGGAGACCTTTATACTGCTAACAGCTACATCACGGAATTGCTGAATGGGAAAAAAATAAAATAAAACTCACATATATAACGGATAGCCGTTGGCACAAAAACGGGCCATGAAACCGACAAAACTGAATCATTCCGGATCAGTCGGATAACTGTAATTAATCTAAATCGTGGTGCGTCTGTCTGTTTACATTTTGTATTAAAAAGATAAGTTATAATGATTCTTCGACTGCTTGAATTTGTTACTTTCCAAGCGTATGTATCATGATTTGGATTCTGTACGGTTATTGTCAGGTTAAATAATTTGGTCAATCCTAGTTATTTTGAAGACCAAAATGTCAGGCTTTGTAAGGCCAATGTTTAGGCTACCTAAACAGTAGTCTGTCGCCCTAAAAATAATTACGCTGTGTCAAGGTACGTTTTAGCCTAACTTTAAACCTAACAAAACCTTTAGTTATTAATTTAAGGTTTGGCTTCATTAACCTCACAAATTCGCTGTTAGGCTTTTGTTAGGTTTGTTTAAGGTCTCAGTTCACTAAATCAGGCTTGAGTTAGGCCTGAATTAGGCTTTGTCAGGCCAGACTTTTTCGTACGGGAGGGTGTCTGAGGGAGCCTGGTGTAAACAGTACATGTTTGATGAATGATTCAGGAGGCATTTTACAGTTTGAGCCAATTGCACAAAGATCAAAGGATATGACTGCAGTAAGAAACAACTCAACAGAATACAGGAGCATGTACCACATGATAGTCAGAATTTTTATAACGTTCCTCATTTTCAATTTATCAGTAAAACACATACCGTCTGACTTGGTATGTTGCACAGACTTCATAGAAAAAAATTAATACAATGTACTACTGTAGAAAGCAATAAGTGAAGGTACCTTGCAGCCTCCCTAAGAGCTGCTCTTTCACTCAGTGTTGTGTGCTTGACGTCTTCAAAGTTATTTGTAAGACTTTCACAACTCTGCAGCACAAACATACAGGCATGAAAAGTCAGAACATTGGTATTCCACCATCATGCCTGATATTAAACTGCATATGAAGCCAAATTTGTTTTTACACAGTTGTAAAATGTACCATTTAAAATGCACGATTCTAAAATTTGAGATGTCTAGAATAAAAATTGGCAATTTTACAAGCGCTGAAAGTTGGGCTATTTTGTGCCGAAAAATGGTCAAAGGACTACAGTGTAGGTCAAGTTTGTTGTGAAATTCCTTGGTTGTGACGTAATTTTGGGGACTCAAGCTTTGTTTATGCTCACTGATTTCATGTCATGAAGGAGGATTTTATGAGAGAATACTTTCCATGTCCAGTGATTTGGAAATGGGGAGAATGTCTTCAAGAATTATCAAGCAGCCCCGACAAAGAAGATATTGCAGAGGAGGATCAAGATTTACGACCAAATAATGCCATATCAGGATGAACCACTAGCCGAAGTTGAAGATGTCGGAGAAAATCAAGAAGAGAATGAGGAAGCTGGTGTGGATGGCCTTACGACAGCAGTGTTAGAGGCAAGATACGAAAGGGACGTTTCCGTAAATGCGTGGTACATATAATTGCGAAGTGTTTTTTACATATACACATCCTAATTGCCATTTGGAACTCAGCTCTCGCTATATCAAGAGGCGACGAAACTGGGACCCATTTGCCTTATTATACGTGATTAACACAAAGAAACACTTTGTGGTCACAACTGGAATTTCATGACTGAATTTAAAAAACAGGACAAAACAGATCTGCAGGTGTGTGAGGCAATTTTTTTCGAGACAATGCATGTTAAATTGTTAAATTCTGCCTAAATGTAGAAAAGCTAATTGTTTTGTAGGTGTCAAGAATGTCTGTACTTATAGGACCCAGAATTTGGGATTGAAATGATGAAAATTAAGGTCATGGAAATTAACGTTCCACTTAATTAACAACGCAGAAATTAACGCTCACAAAAATTAAGACAACTTAAATTAACGGGAATTTTACAATTCAGGTTAATTCATGGAGCGTTAATTTCCTATAATAAGCTAGCCATGCATTTTGGTATTGGCACAACATCATTGGCTCTGTGGGATCCCAATTTCTGGAACCTTCAAGGGAAGAAGGAAATGGGAATTTTGAATATCATGATAAAATTACAGTGGAACAAATCGAAGGGAAACGTCTTTTGGTCTGAGTTATAAGGAGGTTTGCAAAATCAAGGATTTGCGAAATCTGGATTCTAATTAATCAATAGGCCAATTTCAAATTACTTGTCCGATGACTTCCTAAATTGTACTACACTCAGTCCAATCACCATTACACCCTACATACTACCCATAGGATATATAGAGGATATTACATGGCATTGCGAAGATATGAATTTTATTTTTGAGTGGTAAAAACAACATTTTATGAACGAGCACAGCAAGTGAGTAATATATTGTTTCTTACCAAATGAAACTTGCACGCTCTCATTTGTAATACCCATACATGGTGACATCCTATGGGCGAAGTTCAGGCAAAAACCATCAATACTGATCATTTCTGTTTTGCAATTATTACACATTACACTTGTGATTCAGACCTAAGGATAACTAGTCTCTCTCAAACCAAGTTCAAGTACTGAACATATGCACTGAGCAGTTATTGGTAGTTGACCCACCCCCCCCCCCCCCCCACCCTTGTTAAAGACTGAACTTTTTTGCATTACTGTCTCACATTTTGTGTTAATTGAGACCACAGCAAACAAATACTCAAACCATAACTGTACAATGTATATTACCGTATTTATTCGCCTATAAGCCGATCCCGGCTATAAGCCGAGACCCTAAACTTGTAACGCAGAATACTGACCCAATGTTGACAAAAAAAATTCAGGAAACTCTCGGTTATAAGCCGAGACCCAAAAATTGAGCAATCTTCTCGAATAAAACACAAAAAAATATTGCGTAAATTTCCTAGGAAACTTACAAATTCAAGTTGAAGTGAATAATAAACACAATCGAAGTGCTGACCTCTAAGGAAATACTTCTAAAGTTGCTGATTAATAAACATGATCGAAATGCTAACCTCTTAGGAAACCTTTCCAAAGTTCCCGTTTGAATGAATGAGTGTGTTGAGGAATACCGGTATCAATTGATCCTAATCAAAGTATAAAACTCCGTAACAAGAACTATCAACAGTTACCATAGTACTGATACATCGCTCCAAATCTTAAAGATAGTTTGCGTTCACAATGCCGAAGGCACGTTGCACCTCGTACACTCTTGCCTTTAAATTAAAAGTCATTGCAGAAGCAGAGGCTGTAGAAAATAACTCCGAAATCGCAAGAGATTACGGCATCAGTGAGTCAATGGTCTGTCACTGGAGACGTGACCAAGGAGTCCTATTCAACGGCGAGCTGAAGATGTCTGCCTGATGAAAGATGATGGGCCGCTACATCCCAAATATCCTGAGCTCGATCAACAGTTGTTCGAGTGATTTACGGAGCAAAGAAGTCAAGGTGAGAATTCATTTGTCATGTCTGTTTTTTTTGGGATGAAACCAAAATGAAATGAATTTGTCACGCAACTTTTTGACTGCGAGCGTTGTTTGCATAGTATCACATTTCAACTCACCCGTGGGAACCAACACTTCTGATTGGTTGGAATATTGCGGAGTCAAAACAATGCTGTCAAAACAAAGTTTACACTCGGCTCGCTCAATTTATATTTTCCACAGTGAATTAAATGTTATTGCTTGTGTCGTTTTAGGTATCGCCGTGGGCGGATTAATGTTACGTCTGAAAGCGAAGGAACTAGCAAATGATCCAGAATTCAAGGCCTCCCTCGGATAGTATCAAAACTGGAAGCGGCGCCATTCCGTAAACCTCCGAACGAAGACAACTCTGGCTCAACGCCTGCCCGATGACTTGGAAAATAAGATCCTGCAGTTTCACCGCTTTATGATAGCAGCCAGACAGCGAATGCAGTATCCACTCGCGAAAACCTTCAACATGGATGAGACCCCGATGCGGTTCGAGCTACCTTCATCGCGAACCCTTGAGTCAATGACCAAACTTCGTGAATAAACGCCAATTTCCTAACGTTGGAGAAAGTTTTGTTTAGTAAAAACTCTCGGCTATAAGCCGAACCCCCTTCTGTGGCCTAAATTTTACCTAAACTTGGCTTGACTTTGTGTAAAAATCACTTGGCTTATAGGCGAATAAATATGGTACATACTAAAAACTCACAGCACACAGCGGTATCCAAAAGTGCATACTTGTTTAAAACAATTTGAACTTACAGAAATCACTGAAACAACAGTGGTGACCCACTGGCTTGGCTTGCGTATCAAGAAAGTGGCGTGCACATGATAAAATACCAAGCTAAATTTGCCAAAGTAAGAACAACAATTTTTTTAGGAGGAACAAAAGTAACAAAACATGCATCCATTTGGAACAGTTGCAAAGTTTTCGAGCTGTTCTGGTGCCAGTGGTTGTTTCCTCAACAGAAACAGTATTGCTCTGCTGCAATACCTCTTGCTCTGCACCTGAGTCAGAAAACAACTTAGTATACTGTTTATTCAGGTGGTTTTAGAGAAATAAAATAGGAGATGAATTAACGCCAGCAAGATCAATCTGAGAACAAGAAAAAGGGACTATGGTGGTAACTGAACAACAGGAGAATTTGCATGTTGATGTCAAGGCTTAGAAAAGTACATAATCTTTTGTAATGGAATCCCATACAAGCACCATCCTTTACACGGGCTAACAACATGAATGGTAGGGCAATCAACAGTAGGGTGGGCTTATCTTACTAAACAGTACCAATTTATACCGCCGAATACATGTGCTGCTGGACTAAAAGTAGTCTCTAATTTTGGCCATGGCGATTGTGGGGTGGGTGAAATACACATGCACGCGCGTGAAATTTTGAGATGCAACACGAGGGGAAATTTCGTGCACGCACGCGTGTATTTCAGCCACCCCACAATCGCCATTGCCAAAGTTAGAGACTACTCGCAGTCTAATGTACTGACTGTAACTGATAAATACTGAAATATCACAAATATTTGGCTTAATTGTTTTCGTTCAATCACTGGGAACTTTTGGAACTGGAGAAACAACACTATCACTTGTAGGCATAGTGGTCATCTTTCTATAACCTCGGAACTTTACTCCCCCACCCTGCTCAATTGTATCAATCACCAATCATTTAGGAATCACCCTCAAAGTGCACTGAACAGAGCGTAGTGTATTTTGAAGTCGGCTGATGTTTTCGAACAAATTTGACCCACTTTGCCCTCACAACCGCATACGTTGGAAACTGATGCATTTGAACTCCCTTTTTCCTTGTGTTTTTACAACTTTGATCATTAGAGGTTTGAGTCCCCAATATTATGTCACAGGCTGTCATCACGTGGTATTTTGGCCACGTGATTTGAATACCATTTTTCGGGGCAAAAAAGCCCAACTTTCAGCGCTTGTAAAATTACTGATTTTTATCCTAAGCATCTCAAACTTTGGAATCATGTATTTCAAAGAGTAATTTTCATAACCATGCAAAAACAAGTTGGCTTCATTGTGCACCTTAAGGAATGTAAACCATAAATGTTACAGTTGTTACAGTTGAGAACCCTCAGTAAACCCATCATCCTGCTATGACTGTTACAGGTGTCAGGGTGAAGATACACATGCACAGTTTTCAAGATGTAACAACACGCAGTTGTTTGCAAACACTTGAATTAGCAACTACAACCATAGGGGTTTATATTGTTGAGCTATTAATAATTTGCCATGATTACTATGGCAACATGACTAACATTTAGTTAAGGTATGGTATAAAAATGTAGCTCCACTAGAGCATGATTGCAACAACACTGTTTTTCAAATCCCTACTTTCCACGTTGCAACAACAATGCAGTCTTCACTTTGGAAACCGTTCTTGTAAGCCTGTGTTTCATTAGCGTTTTAGATCATTTCAGTGTGAAGGATAAGAGACAACACATTTGTGTTAATAAGTAAATTGGCCTTATTTAAGTTTTTGAAGACTTGATAATGCACAAAACCTATCATAATAAGTATTGCTTATGTAAGTATAATGATTATTAAGTATAGAATTAATTAAGTATAAGTTTAGTACTATGTGATTACAACTTGGCAATAAGAACTAGCTAAAAAATCACAAACAGTGAACTCATTATGAACAAAGATTAATAACAAACTAAGGCAATATTAATTGGGGGCAAAATGAACAAAAAAATCAAGCATGATAGTATTACAACGTTTGCTGAGTGAGCTTTGCCGGAATCAAAATAATGCAAATCTCACACAGAAGCAGTTTTCAGGAACCATGTTAATTAAGGCTATTGACTCTTCAAGGTCCTTGAAGAGATTCATTAGAAAGTCAGGTGGAAAATGTAATTCTGTTTGCAACACAACTTGTTTTGATATCAATTTTCAAGCTTTTGATTGACTGCTAAATTGAGCCACTCACCCCCACCCACCTAGTCACTCCCCATGCTACATGCATGTTTGAAGATGTACAACTAAAGTCAACTGTACATACCTGTAAATGCCTGTAAACAAAATGGGTAAACAAAAACAACTAACCCTAACTCAGATGCTTCTCTCTAGTTTACAAGAATTCCACTTACAGAACAGCCCTTTTGTTGATTCCTCTTCCAGTGTTTTCTGTTTGATTTTGTAGTTGATGTTGAAACCAAGCTTGCGTGTGGTTTTATCTTGGGATTCAGTGCAAGGAGGTTCTGAAATTTACAACAACAAAAAACATTTAGCTTACAGTGTGGTTCCAGAAAATGTCCCCACAGATGGTTAATGAAAATTCTGAGGGGTAGGGGACTTAAAGCCATAAATTTCTGAGGGGGTGGGGGGGATTTTAAAAAGAATTGTCAATCAATTGTGTTGAGTGTGTGAAGTAATTTAGTACTATGTTTTGGTAAAGCTTATGAATAGACTAAAACTTCAAAATCAAAACTTGAAAAAGAGGGGGCCTACAATATATTCCTGAATGAAAATCTTTTCAACCTCAGGTTGGAAAAAAGCTGCTAAATCATTTCAGCATGAGCTCTATAGGAAACATATAGTTCGAGTTCTCACCAAACATTGATTCAAGCAAAATGGCAATGAAATATGTTAACACTTCAATAAATTTATCACCTTACCCTCAGTTCTGTTGTCCTGTGTCCTTGATGTCCACTTTTTTCATCTGCAAATATCTGTTTCCCTGTGCTTCTTAAGTGAGTTCGATATCTTTCCTTTATTACCGCCCACCATTTTGAAAAACCACTCAATGCTAGTTCCACGCCTCTCACTAGAAACACCTAAGAAAGACTGGGTAAGCAACCTTCGCCAGGTTGTGGTGACGAGCTTGTAAGAAGCGTGTATGACTGACTTCCACATATGGAAGGTCACCATGCAATGGCCTAAAATTTGCAATAGCCAAATTACGTTCTGTTGGGGCACTGAAAAGTGCCTTTTGCTGTTACCAGCTGAAGACGAATTTGAAAAACAATTTTAGGATGATTGTCTTTTGGGCCCTACAATTGGTCAGTGGCACAGATCTCCTAGCAAGGGCCCAAGCGCTTCTCACCCAGTCATTTTTAAGGTTTCAGGAGGTTTTCACTAGGCAGCAGAGAACTGACACTAAGTGATTTTTCAAAATGGCAGGCGATAAAAAAGGAAAGATATCAAACTTGCTCAAGAATCGGAGGGAAACAGGGATATTTGCAAAAGAAGACGTGGCAATCAAAGACACAGGACAACAGAGCTGATGATAGGGTGGTGATTTTAATGAAGCGTCGACATATTTCAGCCCTGCTTGCTTGAAACAACATTTGGTGGGAACTCGAACTACATGTGTCCTATAGCTCATGATTTTAGTGATTATTTATTAAAATTCTGATCAGTTTTAGCAATTTTTTTTATTCAAGTACTCTGACATGCATGAGTGCTTTTGGTTCATACTGGTATGTGATGCATATGTCAACAATAATTTTTTACAGTCATTTCTAGTAGCTAAATTTTTCGAAACCTAGTGGTTTTGTTCCTGGACTAGTAAATATTCCCTGAAATAATGCAAAAATAATAGCCTGTTCCAGGCGTTCAGATAGTGGAGCGCGAGCGAAAAATATAGCAAGCGAAAGAGCTGGAAAAACGAGGGGAGACTGGGGAAGAGGGGGAGGGGAATGCCTGTGCTCATTCTTCAAATAAAGCCGTTTCGGCATACCAGCATCTGGTATACCCTATGATTGGTCAATTTTGACACTTTCTGTCGACACGTGGGCAGATGAGAAATGCGATATGGCGGAGGTTAGCGATACATCATTGAGTCATGGACATGAGTTCAATTACATCTTAAGGTGATTCCATTCAATTGCATTGCGTATCCTTTCTGCGCATCCATGTTTGCGGGATTAGTGCACGCACAAACGCGCGCGCGTTCGGAACTTGATAGGTTTTCTATGGAAGCTGAACTGTTCAGAGAAATGAGTTGTCGTTTTCTCCAAAACGAACTTGGTGACCCCTCTTTTTTATTCCATTTATTTGAAGAAAACACGACTCTGCATGATATATCCAAATTTTAAGAATTTGTCATCATTCAATTTTCAAATATTCTGATTAATTCATTATTACAATCTGATTTTAGGCATTTCACTGGTAGCGTGCATGTGCTCGATTTGCTTATTATTTCATTACTTTTATTTTTGAGGCAACTTTAAGGCCTTTTACTGTAACATTGTTTTGCTATCACAAGAATAATGCTTATATTTTATTGCTAGTGATAACTTTCTTAAAGTAGTGGGTGTCTCTGGTACAAGGAAAGGTTTTTTTAATATTGCTGTTGATAGCTAGCAAGGTACCTATATACTACAGCCCTGTAGCGTGAAATCAAACACGGTGACCCCCTCCTTTTATTTTATTTTTTCGATATACTAAGTGTAATTAATAACTGTGCAAAGTTTCAACAAATTCTCATCACAACTTCTTTTTCGATGGAATCACCTTAAGCAGAACGCTAAAGGATTTTCCAAATATCGATTCAATTAGAAGGGAACAAAAAGAGTGCTTGTTGAACCTCGTACAGGGAAAGATGTCTTCGCTATCCTGCCTACCAGTTTCGGAAAAAGTTTAATCTATTTAATCTGCCATATTTGAACATGCAGTCAATAGAATAATTGCTGACCACAAAAGGAGGAAACATATGAAGCTCCTAGACACGAAACTCACAGTTTCAAGAGGAGTTATTCACACTTACTTGACTGAAGCCACGTTCAGCCATCTATTACAAATTGCATGGCTCTAAAGAAGCTACAACATCAATTTCTTGACAACACGGGTCTATAGATCACACTCCGCGATGCGAAACACAACATCCTGCAACAGAGTTTTTTTAAAAACTTTTTTTCTTAAAAGACAATAAGCCGGGCGCAGCATTACAAACAAACTGGTCACATTGACAATATTTCAGATCCTTTATTGTCACAAACAGGAGAGGCTGAAAAACCTATTAAGTTCATAAACAAGCCAAATTCAATGATTTAATATGCCAAGAGTGGCATTAAAAAGTTCCTTTACAGATGATCAACCGTCAAATTTTACTGAGAATTACAAACAGGAGTAAAGGCACAGGAGTCCATCATACAAACATCAGATATGACCTTTGTACAGTAACAGTCTTAAAAATGTGACGCCTTAAATTTAACGGCCCTATTCAGTCATCATTTAAAAATCCTCCAAACTTAACCCACTACAAAAATACAAGAAGCAAAATTGGTCGAAAGACCAAGATATCCAAGGCGCGGCTTACAAAGACATGAAGTAGGAGTCGTGCAGGCCTTCCAACCCTCTTTTATATTTGTTTCAGACCATATCCCAAGGACTGTGCTAAGTCGGCCAAAACCAAACTTTCGACACCCGAAAACACTACTAAATTCTTACTTTTTAAAACACTAAAAAGGCAAACTTGAGAAACTTGGGCCCCTGTACATCTACGATTTTTTTCGCAAAACCTACAAAACGCCGAAGGATGGACTTCCAATTTGTTGATTGAAGAGTGCTCGGAATTATAAGCATATATCGCAGACATCGAAACTGAAAGAGAATAAACACGCCACACATCCACAAGCGGATCATCTTTCCCGGGAAATCTGCAACAGCTTTGATTGACAGCTGAAATTCACAAGTTGTGAAATCTTGGGTTCATGTTACCGGGGCACCCTCGGCGGTCCGAAAGTGGGCGGGAAGGCTTTATTTGAAGAATGAGCACAAGTGTTGCCCTCCCCCTCTTCCCCAGTCTCCCCTCATTTTTCCCTACTCTTTCGCTCGCTATAATTTTTGCTTGCGCTCCACTTTCTGAACGCCTGGAACAGGCTACAAAAATGATAATTATAGCGATTGGCTAAAACGAGCATTTTTTATATTTGTTTGCCATAAATGTGAAAGATGTGCAACCAAACACCTTTGAAGCAACAAATCGGCATCTACACTGTGAGGAGCAGCCGTAGTCAAATGTTAATACAGTACTACAGAGAATAAATTAAACTGTCTAGTACTGAACAATACTGTCGATCAGTTTATAGATATGAAATTTCCAAGGGGTAGGGAGGACCAAGTGGAATAATCATGGAAAGGGGGAGGAGTATTATGAAGCAATTTCATAGAGAATAAATAAATATGATTTTGAATGTCATTTCCAAAGCCACCAGGTATGGATTGCATAGAAAGGGTTCATGCTATTGGGGGATGGGATTCCTGATAACACCACTTAGCACTCACAGAAAGAACTGGCACATTTTATGTAACACAACCAAGAAACTAAAGAACTTGACACAAAGGACACTCAGACACTGCAAAACATTTGTTACTCAATTTGTTTAAATTTGATTCTAATTAAGTTCAACATTGTGGAGTAATTGTTTTGTCTTGTTACACTTTGACAAACAGGGTTCAAATTATTGTGGGTAAATTATGAAGAAAATTACCCAAAGGGAAAAAATTCACTACAAGTTATCCAGGGTTAAATTGCAGTAAATGTAGTGAGCAAATTCAGGGAAAATCAGTTTTGGTTCAAGTTAACACAAGCTTCAAGTTACCGAGGGTCCAAGTCACCGCAAGTCATCAATGCAACAAAATTGTTACCTAAGTAAATAGTAGTTTAATGTACTGCATATAATATATGATTTTATTTTTATTTTTATTATTAATACTATTTTATTTTTTTTTCTTCGTCTTTTCTTTCTCGGAGAAATTAGCTATACAGTTACCCTTGTAAATCCGAGGTGAAATAAAGGTGATGTTTTGTTTATGCAATTATTTTTCAACAGACGTAATGCGAGTTGAAATTTGATCATTGGTAGTTCAACTTTATATCTATCACCTGGTTACTATGTGAGATTCCAGTCACCTCCAGTTCAGATTTAAAATGATCATTTCACCACCATATGTAGTAGTATTGATTGCTCTTGGTTGCCCTCACCAGCACTTTATGTGTTATCAATGCTAATCTTTTTTATAATCAGTAATTTTAATTAACCAATTCTTCTTCCTAGCTTACAGCAGAATTGTTCTCATTTCCCAACACGATCCTGGTTTTTAAGACGGGCCCTCGTAGAGCACCGTCTTCTAGCGATATGAAGAGAAAGAAATTTTGTCGTAGTAGGCTGTTCAAGGTCTTTGGACGACTGATTGGTATGTTAATGATATGTGGGGGTGCGGACGGCAGAGGGATGATATTTGAACATGGCTTTCTTGGGGACCAGGCAAGGTAATGCAATGCCTCTACAACATTTTTTAGATATTTGGAGAAATTCGAAAAATGGTGGCGTGACCGTTTGATATACAAACATTTGGTTTTGGACATTATAAGGATCAAAATAGCTCATTCAAAAGGTAAAAACAAATGGGAAAGCTCTGGAAGTCTTGATTCAAATGAACTGGACACTGAAGAGCTTAAAGCTGCTCAAAGGAACAAATAAGTTGTTCCACAACAGAATATAACTGAGGCACATACTTCAGACCTTAAAGTTCCTAAAGCTTTTTCTAGCCTTTTCTGGATAAAACTGGAAACGCTTTCGTTTGTTACGATCGTGTATTGGACAATCTGTCACTGTCTTCACACTGAATGTACCAATTCACACATTTGAAATCTAGCTCTTATAAAAGGGGGGGGGGAACACTAGAATCTACACCAGGTTAATTTACAGCTGTAGTCAAATGAAAACATTTAGCGGTGAAAACAAACTTATTAGTCTTGTATAACTGATGCGGTAATGCAATTTTTCAAATAAACACATGCATTTATTACTGTATTGCACAATACTGAAAATGCAAGGGCTGTCAGAGGAGAATTCAAAGGTTTAGCTCTAGCATCTACGGTTTGGTATAAAATTTTTAAGCTGGTTTTTATTTTTGGGATATGCTTTATGTTATTTATTAATTTATTTATTATTTGCTTTTTTGCAATTTCCAAAACAGGTCACACAAATTTATTTATCTTTGATGCCGAATAGAAAATATCTGTGAATCTAGGTGCCCACAACTGTATAACCCCAGCCTGCAAGGGCCCATCTTTGACAAACCACAGGTATTCTTGTTTAGTTTACAAGTACAGCAACTTCGTGAACTACTTCTTACCCTAAGCTACATCTTTGACATTCTTGTTCTTACCTTGGTCACTCTGACAGTAATGGCTTGCTTGTGCATAATTTGACAAAAATACTTTAGGTCCGAACTCATGTTCATGCAAGCATGAACATGAGCAAGCATGTAAGCATGTAAGTCTTATAATTATGATCATTTCGTACGTCTCCGATGCAAAAATAAAGGAAATCTAACGACGGCGCATCCGAAGTCTAACCGGGTCTGAATGCTTTATATCCACGTGTATTCACGACAGCAATTTCACTTGCGTTGCCCCGACATGCATGATCTACGATCCATAAACACCGTAAACACCAAATGCTGTTTCTATTGTTATGCTCATTTGGCTCAGCTGGCTGTTTTGTCGTACACAGCACAGTAAGCTTAGGCAAGGTTAACTTCAGCTTATTAATTAAACTTAAAAGAAACTGAAATCAACCAGTTGTCGGTGGAGACAACTATTTCGCAAAGACTCGATTGCAAAGTAGTTAAGATAATAAGAAAGATCTACCACCAAGTACACTCGTATAAACTTGAAAATTCCACGCCAACTGTCTCAACAATTTTGTGAGTCTTAATCGATGGACTGTCCATTTGCTCAACCGATTACACTACAGACTTCCAAGTTGCAACCTTTTCGTAACTATTGTATGGACTGTTTTCCTAAACAACAACATTTCCGTTTTAAAAAAATTACCACAACGTGATTCAAGCTTACCTCGATATCAGAGGAGTGTTTGGACAAAGCCATGCCTCTGGATAATGGCGTTGATCCACCGATCCACAGACTCACTCACTGCACTATCGCAGTAATTATGCAATTTTGACCACGTGACGGGGCCCGTTTCACGCTTCCGAAATCGCGCTTCCAAACAAAAAACATAGGCCCGCAATGCGTGCAGAACCGACGAAGTGTTGGTTCGTCTCGAAAAGAAAGCAAGCGAGCCGTGCGTGACTGCAGCTTCAATAACATTCAAGCTTCTGTAACAGCATGCAAGTTGCAGTAAAAGTGTGTAACTGTAACTAACGCTTAAATTTGACCAACTGAAAAGGCGACCAATACCCTGGAAAGGAGGTCAACTGAATTATTCATCCTCTCCTCACCAAACATAGCTCCACAGACTATGCATTCTTCACTCAATATCATTTTTCGCTGTCTTTTGGTCGGTCTTCCTCAAAACCCGGAACAAAAATTCTCAAAAGAGACGCATTTCAAAAAATGGGCGACAAATTTCCCAATATAAAAGTAACCACATCTTCACGATTGATCAGTAGGGGCACCGTAACAGCCCAAAAGAATTGAACTTTTCCCCATACCTGGGAACCACGCTTTGTGCACAGTTTCCTTTAATCATGTCAAGGGCTCCTTAAGCCAAATTGTGAATGCAAATACGAAATAAATCATTGCTATGCTCTATCGTACAGGTTACAAGAAAGCGCATTATAGGCATTTACTAGTCGTTTTGACCCACTCCACCCACGACAAATGTTTTTACTTGGTTCAACGTGCTAACTGGCGTAACGAAAATTGTGAGAGTATTTTGCCCTTTGCGTTAGCGAATGACGTTATGTTTAAAATCTGATGACTCAGCTCATCTGTCTTATCGCTTTGAATATTTAATTTTGTTGAATTAAACTAAAAAATTTAATGTTGATATACATTTGTCCACAACTGAACATGCTTTTACCAAGAGTTGTGAGCAATGTATTTGTATACTGTTGTGAATAGGGCACTATAAAAACATGATTATCGATAAAGACAAACACATCGTCAGAATCTCAACGTGCTAAACGGCGTGACGAAAATTGGGACAGTATTTTGTCTTTTGCGTTACCGAATGACGTAATGTTTAAAACCGGATGACTCAGCTCATCTGTCTTATCACTTTGAATATTTTGTTGAATTAAAATTAAAATTTAAAGATAAATTTTGTCCACAACTGAACATGCCGTTATCAAGAGTTGTAAGCGAAGCATTTATATACTGTTGTGAATATGGCACTATACAAACATGATTATCGATCTGGAGAAATTAGTAAAAAGCGAAGTCGTCGCTTTATCTCAAACACGTTAAAGCATGTTTTATGACGTAATCGTTAAATCTGGTTTCCTCTTCCGCAGTCAGCAAAGTCAGTGTCTCGAACTCTAAAATCGAACAAATCGGTTCAAAATCAAAAGTAAAGCAGAAAAATTAAAAAGACTAACTGGTATATCCTTCTGTGCCGCTTATAGTATACTATCCAAGAAGATCCAGCCTCGTGTCGTAATTCATTTCCCACCTGCCAATAACCTTTCTTAACGTTGGCAGCTAGACATTTTCAAGTAATAAACATAACCACAACAACATATACCAGAATTTTCCTTTCATAACCTTTACTGAGAACGATTCTATCCTAACGATGTCTCAGCAACACTTTGGTCCCACCAGTATCAACAGTGCCACTGGACTTCACCTCCTGTTATTATTAGTCCTCCTTGCTTTCTTTCACTAGTATGGCACAGATATTTCAGTCCGGTCAAAACCAACACTGCTCGGCGGAAGTGTCCTTCTATACCTACGATACTTTTTATGTGGACCCTTGTCCTATCGTGCGTGCGTGTGTATACTAATCGATGGGCTTAACTGCAGAATACGTCATCCCATCCCGTGGGCCATAGCGAAATACACACCTTGTGAGCCTTACACGACGTATTTTGACCGACCAAACCAGTCGACGCTCTTGACACGACTGCTCTAACTCGACTTCGTCGGTTAAAAAAACTTTGAGCTCGACTTGTGGGCAAGTCTAACTTGTTCCAAACAATTCAGACGTCGTTTAATCATCACAAATAGTCGCCCTTTATAGTTCTCCTGGAATGTCGTAAAGTCCAGAGAAACCTCGCATTCTGATTGGTTGAATTCCATGCCTGAGAAGAGTGATATTGCACTAATGCAATATCGTTTGTTTATGATTATTTGTTTATTACGTTCTTTATTAAAAACTGGACTAGGTATACTGGATTTCTGGCATTTTGATTGGCTGAAAGGAGCTAGGCTATCAGCTCACCCATGATATACCTGCTGCGAAATCTGCTGCGACCAAATGTGGTCGATGAACACTCGACAACAAAGTGAGCTGAAAGTTTTTACTCCGCTAGCAACCGGCGAGAAAAATGGACGAGAAAAATCACTTTGGAGCGAATTTAAATAAAGCAGAAATTCCAACAGCGTCACTGAGACAGAAATCAAAATTGTTCTGGAGTGCCTGATTTCTTAGGTCGACAAGAAACTGGTACAAATAGAAATTTGAGCATTTAGCGTTGTGTTTACAATTAATTTCTTTCACTGCCACGTCACATTTTATCCTTAAAATTTTTTCTGCCAAACAGTAGGTTTTTTCAGGAAGGCTTTCTATTCCGAAATATCAAGAGAAAACATAAAATAAAACACATTAAAGAGGGAAGCATTTAAGGTGGCTCCATACAGTTTCTCATCAGTTTCAACAGACAAATATACATAACTTTTGCTCATTTTTTAAGCCTACCCAGTTTCTTCCGTCATTTCTTGGTTTTTACACGGTGAATTTTGGCTATTTTTGTTGTAAAGATGTTGTCGTTTGTACGGAAGCTTTTAAGGGACACCCACTTTTACGCTAAATCGGAGTTTGTTTTTGGAAATCGGAGTTTGTTTTTCGAAAATCGGAGTTTGTTTTTCGAAAATCGGAGTTTGTTTTTTGAAAATCGGAGTTTGTTTTTCGAAAATCGGAGTTTGTTTTTATTCTGAAATTAGTAGTTAATAGCAAGGGTTGACAGGCAGCACAATCTCTTCCATTGTGAAACATGTGATAACAAACAAATACAAACGGCAATATTTGAGAGGGAAGTCTCAAGCTGTGATATGTTTGGAGGGTTTAATAGACGTGGTTAAACGACAAGTCAAGAAGCCGCAGTTTTTATAAGATCAACTGCGACTGCAACAGTCACATCACTCATTTAGAGGCTTCTAGAGATCTTGCAATCAAACTGAGCCCAAAAACCATACTAAGTGCCAGCCAGCGCTACAAGCAATCGCAAAAAGACTTGAGACACTATATATTTTAGCTCATTTTTCACCCTCCCAACTACAGCACCTTTCGCCCCCCCCCCTTAAAAATGTTGTTTGGATTTCGAGATGTCAATCAAAGTAACAAGGAGCAACATTGAAAGGGGGAGGGGTGTGTGGAGAGCAAACAAGCCTTTGATTTCTTTGCGACAGGCTGCTTTAATGTGAAAGTCCGATTTTCCGGGGAAGTGTCTCAACAATTTTGCAAATGCACAAACGATGGCACAAAGTTTTTTAAACGGCTCTAAGAACGTCTATTAAACCCTCAAAACATATCACAGCTTGAGACTTCCCTCTCAAATATTGCTGTTTGTATTTGTTTGTTATCACATGTTTCACAATGGAACAGATTGTGCGCCCTGTCAACCCTTGCTATTAACTACTAATTTCAGAATAAAAACAAACTCCGATTTTCGAAAAACAAACTCCGATTTTCAAAAAACAAACTCCGATTTTCGAAAAAAACAAACTCCGATTTTCGAAGAAAACAAACTCCGAGTTCCGAAAAACAAACTCCGATTTTCGAAACACAAACTCCGATTTCCAAAAAAACAAACTCCGATTTTCGAAAAAAACAAACTCCGATTTTCGAAGAAAACAAACTCCGAGTTCCGAAAAACAAACTCCGATTTTTGAAACACAAACTCCAATTTCCGAAAAACAAACTCCGTTTTAGAACCGGCCATCAACTCGATACTCATCCTTTATTCGTTCACTGAATACTTCTTTCTAGGCATAATTTTTCGTAAAAATAAAAATTGTATTTGAACTTAGGTACAATTGAACTTTTTTCAATTTTCGGTTTTATTTTAGACCACCGCAGTTTTTGAAGTCGCACATTGTCAACACAAGTGAAACTTAGATCAAAAGCTACTGGTGACTGATAAATAGACACTAAAATATGTGTCCTTTTGAGTTTCAACTTCTATGAAAATTCAATGACAACTGTTACCTCGTTACAAGTGTGTAATCTATTCATCGCTCAATAAAATTCACAAGTCAGCTGTATTTTGCTGAAACCGTATGAGAACGGCCGTAGAGACAACTTACCCGACAAAAAATAGACGGCTTGTTAGAAAGGCAAAAACTAAAGCACTTTTCGAAAAAATTACTTACACTTAGGCTCGATCCAAACAAACTTAAGCTCCTCATCCCATAGATTCTCGACAGCTGACCTGGACAGCACTGATATTTCAAGTTGAGAACGGAAAGAAGTTCTTCACGCATAATTCTTGAAGGCGCGTAATAATTCGTGCAACGTTTTCAGTCCTCTTTGTGTTGCTTGAACTTAAAGATCGCAATCAATCCAGTCCTACAATCGTAGAACAATCGTAGGACTGCAACTGTCAGCTACAAAAGCGATTAAACTAAAGGCTTTTTATAATTTCACTGCTATGTGCTCGACAGGTTTTGAAAAGGTAAGCCATAAAGATGCCTCAATCAGACTTTGGTAAAGTTCGCCTGGGAGGTTGATTGGCACATGTCATCTGACTTGGACTGTCGCGCTCCTCACGCGCGCGCTTGTGCCAATTTAGTTCCCATTCCTCAAGGTGATTCCATTCAATTGCATTGCGCATCCTTTCTGCGCATCATTTATTTAACAATTATTATTCAACAAATTGTCACTATGTCCATATATGGTAAGGAAGCCCTCAATATCTGTCATCCGTACATGACAGATATCCTGCGATATACGTAAATGACCATATTTGGAAGTGCAATGGAAATTTTCTTTATGTGTTGCTAGCTTTTAGCGTTTTCATCATAGAACCATAGTTTTTCTCGTTCTGAAAATGGTAGTCAAAAAATCAAAACAGAACTTCAAGAAATCGAAGTTTACTACCGTTCACTTAAAAAGACTTATTTACAAACTCATGTTTGGAAATGACAAGACAAAGGAAAAAAAATATTGCTACCTTACCGAGAATAAGTCCTCTTTCTGTGAATTAAAATCTTTTCAACTTTAGTCTTTACAACTTTCCTTGCCGGCAAGTGTGCTGCTTCGTTCGCAATAGCATTTTCTTGGTTGAGTTCTCACTATGAAAATTTCAAGTCAACCTCTGGATATCTTTGTGAGCTGAAGCAAATACTTGTTGACTTTTTGAGAGCGTTTAATCGTAGAAAGTTTCTTTCAGAGAGTTAAAATGTACGGAGAACACTGCTAACACTGCCTCACTTTTCAAAATGGCCGCCAAACAAGCAATGAAAGAAAATCTGCAGTGCACTTCCAAATATGGTCATTTACGTATATCGCAGGATATCTGTCATGTAGTCTGTCATGTAGGATGACAGATATTGAGGGCTTCCTTACCATATATGGGCACAGTGACAATTTGTTGAATAATAATGCGTTATTAGCGCGCGCACGAGCGCGCGCGCGTTCGGATCTTGATAGGTTTTCTGTGGAAGCTGAGCTGTTCAGAGAAATAAATGGTCGTTTTCTCCCAAACGAACACGGTGACCCCACTTTTTTATTCCATTTATTTAAGGAAAATACGACTTTACATGATATATTCAAATTAGAAGAATTTTTCGTCATTCAATTTTGAAATATTCCGGTTGATTCACTGTTACAGTCAGTTTTTGGGCGTTTCACTGGAACCGTGCAGACACTCGATTTGCCTATAATTTCAAATTAGTTTCATCGTTATGGCAATTTTAAGACGTTTTACTGTAACATTGTACTTCTATCATAAGAATAATGTTTATATTTCATTGCCAGTTATAACTTTGTTGAAGTAATGGGTGTCTCTAGTACAAGAATAGGTTTTTTTTAATATTGCTGTCTAAACGTAGCAAAGTACCTATATACTACAGCCCCGTAGCGTGAAATCAGACACGGTGACCCCCTCTTTTTATTTTATTATTTTTTTATGTACTAGGTGTAATTAGTAACTCTGCAAAGTTTCAACAAATTCTCATTACAACTTCTTTTTCGATGGAATCACCTTAAGGTGGCCTACTACAGTTTTTCTGCGACACAATTGCGCGCGCTGAGAAATTCTCTCTGACGCCATTTTTTTTTCGCGCGTGCAATACTTGACGCCATCATCGAGAAAAAGCTGAAAACACCTCTGAAATCTGGCTTGTAGAAATCGCTCGTGGCGTACTATTAACATTCTTAATCATGAATGGACGAAGCTTGACGAAGTTGGTGAGCGCTACCGGTATAAAATATCTGTTAAACGTTGACAAAAACCTCGAGAAGTTGTAAAAATTCTTATGTTTATCGCACGCGCCGTATTGCGTTATTTTCATGTTTAGTTTTGATCACCAGGGAGGTCGCAAAAAAATCGCAAATCGACTTTTTTACCCCCAATCTATTCGAAAACTGACCGTATAACCCAAAGTAAAAAATTCAGAATCAATTCATAGTAGCAAGTTTCACCTGTAGACAAAATATTAGCAAAATCTGTAAGAGGGATTTTTATTAATTCTCAAAAAAGCGAAAATTCGGCATTTTCTTCATTAGCAAAAATTCTGCCTTACAGATTTTCATTTTCTTTTGCATAGTTGTTTATTTATAGCCACTTTTCAAATCCTGAAAAATTGAGGTAGGGTACGGCTAGATTTTGAGAAAAAAGCCCTAAAATAGTCTAGTTTCCAGTCCACACCTAGCACACGGTCTGTTATGTTTGATATTTTCTAAGCTTCTCATATTTCTTTTCCAGGATAATGAGGGTTAATATCATTTCTTTTAACAGTTGTAGCAACAAATAACCCAAAAGAAAACTCCTGTTGGCTTTAAACTAAAGTTTTAAAAAGGTTATCTTTCTCTTCTGAAAACTGTAGTAAGCCACCTTAATAAAAATTGTCACACGGCGAGTAAGTACGAAAATCAAGAAGCCATCTAAACAAGTACTGAACAAACTACCAAGAAGGAAAGAAGGAAGGAAGGAAGGGCGACATTTCTTCAGTGATACCACGCCAAATTGACACTGGTTTACCTGCACTCGTTGTAGCTCTGTGTTCCAATAGCTCTAAATGTTCAGATACAAAAGATACAAATCGGATCAGATGCCATGTAATAGGAGTTGAATCGCTTTCCCAGTTGTTTGAGTGTTGTTTTTGCCTTATAAACTGAGAACAACTGCGTTTTGTGATGTAAGATGGTGAATCCTGACGTTCCTCACAACAGTAATGTTGTTTCTGAGCTGCAAAGAAATTACCTATTCAAGTACTAATTCTGTCTTCAGTTTGATCAAACAGGCAAATGTCGACGCATGATGGCGCCATGGGGCGAATGGATTACAAACTTGTTCGGTCTAATATGATGAAATAGTACAGTTTCAATCCACTTTGAACGATGATTACAACAATGTTTCAAGAAAAATCAGAAAAATCAGAAAAATCAAACACGTACCACATTTCAGAGCCAATTATTAGAAGATTTTTCCCCAAAACTTGTGCCACTTCGTTCACTTCGGTTTCATTGATTCATTCAGCTTTGGAACGAAACGTTGCAACACTACGCAAAGTTTTGGCGCCTTTTTCGTTCAGTCATGTGACTGATTTTTGCTCTCTTTTTACGAATTTTCTCGTTTTTTTTTTCTTTCTTTCTTGATTTTATAACAATTATAGTGGTTGAGATTTGAATAAAACAATTATTCTACTCGGGCTTGCTGGATTGATTATAACGCAAAAACAGGGCCGTAGCCAGTATGAGGCAAACTGAGGCACTTGCCTTAGTCATTTTGTTTCGTTTAACACCCTAAATACCTAGGAAGAGAATTTAACCATGGACATTGCCTCAGTCAAAAATTTTTTCTGGCTATCCAGTGCGCCCTCGTAGAATAATTGTATACTTAAAAGTATACTTGTAAATGCCCGAAATGAAATGAAAATAATTACAATCCACTTTTCATTTGCAGCAGAAATTACAGACATTTCATTCACAAGGAATAAAATTATCTGGAGTTTAATCTAAAATTTTGACCACATTTGGGTGGTTAAGAAGCTGTTGCAATCGTAGAAGAAATTCAGGGGCCTATTATAGTCTAGCGGTTAGGCGGTTTTCGCTTATTTTAAGGGTCGGTTGGCGGATAGTTCCTCATTTTTGTCGTGGTTTATGGTTAAGAAATTATCGTATGGTGGCGGGAAATCGTTACTTTTTCGCACAGCTTGCGGTTGTTCTGCGTTTTCTAGACCGGATTACGGTTAAACGTTTTATAAATACACCCTCAATACCTTAATAAAGAATAGCGAAACCCTCTGACGGTTCTCCAGTACATGAAACTTCTCTCGTCCCTCCACCTGGGAGGAGAAATTTTGCCACCAGGCCTCACCAGGCCACATTACCCTAAATCCGCTTAATCGGCTGAATCAGTAAAACGTTATTGGCATAGGTGTCTTGAGGACCGTTCTGAAATATGTTTCGCCGGAACTGCACCAGTCGCATTACGATCTACATCTCAAGTGACTATTATCATGCGGAGACTAAAGCTAAAGCTTCATCCTGGTGATTTTCTTCAGTCTTTTCAAGTGATATCGGAGCAGTACACAACTGCTAGACTCGCCGTGCCACTAGACCACTGGAACAATGACGTCCAGTGACAAGTTCAACCTACATGTTAGACTATATTTATTACACTACTGACGAGTGTCGATTAATCAATGCGCGCATTGTTCTGTATTTGTCCTGGAAAATTCAACATTTATATTTCTCTGTGTTTTGCAGTGAATAACATTTGTGTTTAGGGGTTTGGGAAGTCCTTTCACTAAACTTCCTTTGGAAGGCAATCGAATACTTGGCTGTGTTTTAAGGCTTTTAATGAGGTCTTAGCCAAGACAAAAAATGGTTCTGTTGGCCTATGTTCCCGTTACGTTGGAACTACTTGCGACAAAAGACTGGCATGAATGATGTCCCTTGGTGGTTGCGAACAAAAAAGAATGAATGAATGCACCAGATTGCAGTTATTCTATTGGTATACCGTAGATCATGAAAACAAGGTTAATTCCCAAACTCTCGTAAGTAGAAGCTCACCTACATGTACATATAGCTTTGAAAAATGGAAATTCCTTTTGAATTCTTAATTACGGTTTTGTAGTCAAAATTGGCGGTTACGGTTTTTTGGTAACAGTGGGAGCAGTTAACGGTGCAAGGAACAAAAAAATACGGCGGTTTACAGAAAGTTCGTACCCCTTTAATAGCCCCCCAAATTTAATACGGTGCTACCCCGGCGATGAAAAAGGCAAAAAGTAGCGCAAATGTTTAAATCAAACAGAGAAGCTGGTGACCTTACAATTGCTGGAACAGTACTGAAGAATATAACTAAAACGGTTGCCTCTAAGCTAAGCACATATGCAAATGTTGTCAGAAATAGTCTAGCTAGTTTGTTAATGATTAGAGTCAAGGATCAAATTCATGAACTTATTTCAATAACCTTCCCACGGACTGGTTGTAGATGCTTTTTTCCATTTTTTTTATTGTTAAAAATGTTTTAAATTTTTTTCTGCAAGGAGAGTTTGTTTACTTCACTAATATGTTTCTCTTCGTTAAACAACGATGAAGTTTGATCAGATTCTGTAACTTTCTTTCTCGTGTCAGTCTCTCTTCTCACGAATTTGTCACATATAGATCTCGTTTTCTCATTACTCGTATCTCTTGTGCTGATAATTGAAAGCATCTTCTTCTTTACCACTCACTCTTAACTTTGAACCTATTATCTGGTCTACATGTTCAAGAGGCATAGCCGAGATACGTTATGAATTTTGTTTCGATGACTTGGATCTTGTTACAAAACAACAGGCTCTATAAGAGTCAATGGAGCATAGCTTTCATTCCATTCTATGTATATACGAATTGATAAATTTAAAGAATCTGCAACTGCTTGCAAAAATGAAACACATTCAGCACATTGTCAGCCCAGACCATCGAAGACCAGCTAAACGCAGCTCCAATAAACCATTTATTATTTTCATAAGAAATCACGCAACCAAAATTAAATATAATTATACTGTACTGTTTTTGACAGGGTGAGTAAAGACAGTAAACCTACGTACGTTGAGCCCTCTGAGGTGACTCTCTCAGTGGACTGTGTAGACTTCTTGATATCACGGACGCTACCTTAAGCTCTCCAAATTCCATAAAACTTTACTCTTCTGTGGATAATCTTCGAGATTAGCGACATCAAAGTAGAATATACAAATGCCTTCTCTGATCTTCTTTTAATACCGGGTTTAATAGTACAAATTATTCCATTCAAATTTCCTGTTTTCTTTTGTTAAAACAATCCTTTCTATGTATATCTTGAATAACAAGAAATTCTGAAGAATTTACAGGCGGCGCATAGTCTCTCACCCCCCTCGCCCATCCCCTTTTCCTAAGGAAAAAAGGTTTAACTTTAGTAGTTCGTGGTTTCCTGTGACCTGTTATGGACAATTTGCACTTCCGGTATGTAAGGAATTAAATGTATGTATGCAACTTGAGAACTTGGTTTGTTTGTAACCAGTGACCGACTCTTTCAACAGGCGGAAACGTTTTTTGCTCAAAAAGCTTTACTTCTCCTCTTTTGAGCTCAAACTTCATTTTGTCTAGCATTCTTGATTTCACGTAGGGTTCAGACCAATTTTTTACCGCCAGAAAGCTGTGTTTCTAGAGACATCTGGAAGACATATTCACGTCAATGCTGAGATAGCTAACCGACTCGTGACGTCTATATTTTTGCGTGTTAACCCGTGCTCTAATACAGACTAAAATGAATGAAACTTTATTAAATTAGTTTGAAACCATGGAAAGACATAAACGAAAGACTGAGAGGTTATAGACAAGTTAAGACAGCCAAAATTCTAAAAATTGGGCAGAACCGAAAAGCAGAAATGTATTTCTGACCTGGTGCGACGGAATCAATTTCGATTGGTGATACTCAGGCCTTGCTTGTTATTTGATTGAGATTTCATCACCACCGAATTTTTTTGTTTACTGTTTTCCTTTTTGTTAGTGTTATAGTTTTTTGGGACGCTATTTATTAAACTATAGAAGTTAGTTCCAGCTTTGATTCTGTAAGGGCCGGGTTTTACAGTGGCAGGTATAGATTGCTTTCCGTCTCGTGCACTGAGAGAACGCACCTGAGCGCGGATGGACATCACAACTCCCAAGTTCTTACTAGCTTTGTAAACACTGCCCCTTAAAAACGAAATCTCCCCCAAAACAGCGAAATAAACATTACTTTTACTCAACTTCAATCCGCCGCGAAACTCAAAACATCAAAATTACGCTTCACATGCAAGACTAGGTCATGTCACGAACAACTCGTCCCGTATTTGAAACATTAGCTTGCAATCTCGTAAAATCCACGTCATTATAACGAGCCTGATTGTTTAGAGCCCGCGCGGAGACTAAGTCTACTGACTTCGGTAAATTCAGGAATGTGCGTTGCATTTTATAAGACGGCCGCACGTGCTAGGCACGTGCGCCGCCTAACAAGCACCAATGGACAGAAGTCTCAAATGGTGAATTGAATGTTCCAACAAAGAATTCCATTTCCAGTCACATCAGCAAAATCAAACATTGCACCATACAAGATTATTATGTAATCAAAACCAGAAATCGACTATTCTCATCGACGGTGTATGCTTCACAATCAACAAGGGCGTTCCTGCCTTTACGCAAAATACGCAAGTGCGTACTAGATTTTCCCGCCTTTACTTGAATTTTTGTCATTCGAAAGGAAAAGTTTATATAGATGAGGTGACAGAGGGAATGTGTTTAATTTCAATAACGACATTTTCTTCAACAGCGCGCCCAGGCTTGTTGTCATCTCTTAGTCCAAGAAACCATAAGTGATTCAACAGACTTTTGTATCTAAGTAAAAAATGTTACTAGTATTCCCAGAAAAATATTCAATAAGAGAACACGGGGGAAACGTATGTAGCAGAGGCTAAATATACGGTAAAGAGGAATTCGGAAAGTGTAGTAAGGGAATTTTGCGCGAAGAAGAACACAAGCTTGGATTGTAACTACTTTGTACGTGTAATTGTCTCGAATTAACTTTCAATTGCCAAGAAAACAGGAGAACAACAGTACTGTTATAGACCAAATATCAGGAAATATCGTTATCGCAATGACTGCATCCAATTATATTAGACAGGAAATCTAAACATTGCTGAAAAGCGCAACTGGTCTAAGTAATAGTTGATCTGTGGGAACGAGAATGGCGGATTGAAATAATAACGGTATTTCTTACTGAAATTATATGTGTAGTTATTATGTTTGCCTACTTTTGGCTACTTGAGAGAGCGGGTGGCTGTACACAGGCTAGCGTACTGCTAAAAATTGTCTGGGAACGCCCCTGGTAATTGTTAGTCTGATCACGTGTCTGATGACGTCACTTATTTCAAAGAATGATAACTTCTAAAAAGTAACTTTTAGTTGTCTTTGAAAACCATTGCAAATGAACTACAGCAGATATTTTCGAAAATACAGGTATTCTCCATGTATACAGTAAAGTAACATTTTGTCTACGATTTAGAATGGTTGTCTACATTGTTCACGTGGTCTATAATTTATTTTCAGTGTAAATAGCTAGTTAACTTAGACTAGATTTTGAAATCTCAGTTTTCATTAAAGCAGCATTTATCGTGCGTAAACAATTTAAGTTTACTTTTGTTTTCCCTCAAAATCGCCCTCACACTTGCAAGGGGCTGTGCATTGAAAACCCCGCTTGACGCATTTGCACCGCCCACCGCATGCCTTGTCTGGATGGCATCCGCACCGTAGTAACTCTTATCATGCTCTGGAAGCTTCAGTCAGGTTTGTTCACAGTAGCTCCCAGGTTTGCGACGATATTCTTTTCCAACCCCCCCCCCCCCCCCACTTGGGGAAGGGAACACAGGACACGACTCAAGGCATCTTCCCCAGCAATGCCCAGTTTGAAAAGCTCCCCGTTTAGTATGCTGGACTAACGCTGCTGATGTGGGCGGAATGCTTTCTAAGGATTGTCTCTTTTGTGTGAACATGGCTCTCTTTGGTCGTTAGTGCAGGTACATTCATTCCTGTGCTCTGCAAACCAACTGAAACAGTTTCCTGCTCTGGTGTTTTGCAGCCACCTAAACGCGGGTGTCAGGGAGACCTAGCAGTCTCCTGAACAGCTATGTAACGAAATTTATCATATGGCTGAACTGGTCAGCGTTGAAAAGGAGCTTTCTGATTGGTTCCCTGAGCGGTCCGGATTTTCCTATACGGACCGCTAAGATGGACCGCTCACAAAAAGACCTCACTAAATCGTGTTTTGGAAAAATTTTAGAAGAGAGGACAGTTTTGTATGAAGTCTAAACCTTGTTCTTGCTCTCTTGCCTATAATTCTGGCAAATACCTCTGCAAAAATAGCTTTGTTGTAGCATTTTCATTCAACTGAGGATGGCATCGGGGATGCCGAAACACGTTTTAATTTAAAAGTGTCGTGCTGTATCTTACACTAATCGCTTGTTTCCTGCTACGTAGTAAACCTTTTGGCAACATTATGAAAATCGTTTGTTCCCTTCTTTCGTCTTTGTAGCGCGCGCTTACCTGAATAGAAATACGCTTTGCTCTTTGCAAATTTGTAAAGAACCATAATAATAAATCCTTTATTGAACTACAATTGTAGCTTGTTCGGTCCGTATTGACGAGATATTGGTCTCGTTCTTTTTTTTGGAAGTTTAAACTTCCAAAAAAGGAACTCGACCAATATCTTCCCAGTACGGACCGAACGCTAGTTCAATAACATATTTGTCTTGCTGGCACCAAAAGTGACCTAAAGCTCGATCATCAACATCCAGTGTGCTAAAAAACTCAACACCAAGCACCACGACGTTGGTATCTACCGTTTGCAGCATCACTTTCGTGCACCCTTCCTTGCCACCATCAAATGCATGTAACAGAAGCTTCGTGTCTGCCTCTTCATGAGTGCAAGGAGAAATAGGGGAAGTGTTATCCCTCGAGCTGGTCAAATTCCTTTGGACAGCACTTTCTCTCCTTGAACTTGGACTAACCTGCTCATCTAGATACTTGAACGGCTCTGTTTTGTTATCGTTTACCCTCAGAAATGCGCTCCAGTCACCAGGTAGTTTACCCCCGCTATCGACTCTTCGTCTCAGTTCCTGCCCTCTGTTACTGCGAGTGGAAGATTTCAGACTATAACTGACCGTATTTATCCCAGACAATGTCGATTCTTTTAGCAGTCAGCAGTTCTGAAACTCTGAAAATGCTTCATGCTTCATTTGGCTTCCGAATGTTTGTAAGTCCTGCAACATTAACGAGTAATGCCTCTACAACTGGCGTGATACTACTGGGGAAACAAGCAGCTGTTTAAGGACTTTTAACAACCTTTAACTGATTTTGCCCTGACGCAAATTGCTGAAACGTGAAATTGACAGCAAGTAGCTCTGATTCTCGTGAGCGACAGAGTTCATCAAGATCAGTCCCCAGTCGCATTTGTCAGGAAACATAGGGCTGCGAAAAGAGTGAGCAGTTCTGTTTTCAGCGACATCATGTTTTGTTTCTCTTTAGGAGATATTGTTTTCCAAGAGTTTTGAAAAAGAGGTAATTTGTTCTGCTTTATCATACCTGTGATTGGCTTGGTACCCTCCACTAAACGCTCTTTGACACAGGCACTATATTGCTGCAAACGAGTTTCGCCATCGCCAGTACTTTCTCATCAGCAATGTTTCTGATGCCTAAAACTAGCACATCCTTGCTAGAGGATCTGAATGGGGGTACCTCGATAACACTTAACACTTAAGTTTTGGCCTCTGTAACATAAAAAAGTTAAATTTTAGGCATTTTAACACAAACAGTAAAAAATTCACTGTAACAGTAAATTTCATCCAGAAAAAAAACAAAATCGGCTCCAAAATTGTCGGAAAGCAGCCCGAAGATCATTCGAACATTTTCCAATCATTTCCGAAGATTTCCGAGGAGAATTCCGAAAATGTTTCGACTATATACCAAAGACAAACAGTTCATTCATCACTTAAACAAGGAAAAGACGTTAGCAAACGTGAAGTAATCGATATATTTGCATGTAAAAAATATATCTTTTACAGCGTAAAGACAGAATTTTTCTCAGTGAGAGAAATCCGTGTAATTCACTAATTTATATCATAACATGGGATACTATTTACCATTAAATGCTCAACAAAAATGACAGGTGTAATTCCTTCCTTGCTAAATTTACACGTATATGACGTATATGAACCACGAAGTTTTCAGCGCCAGCTTCCGTTATGCCCTCGAATATGAAAACTCTTTTCAGATATATTGCATGCTTCAATCTGTCCAATCTCTTTGTAAATTTGATGAGTTGTGAATTATTGGTATTAAAAAAGCAGTAAAAGCTGAATCAGTGATTTTATCGAGCTTACACTTTAACATAATAATTTACCATGCAAAATTGTTTAATTAAACATTTTCATGTCCGGTCAAAAAGCTCATGGATGTGTGGATACCTGATCGTCCTGATGCTCTTACAAATCAAGGCGAAAATGAGCGCGGATGGCTCGACCAGACCTGGTGACCGTTATGTCAGGTGAGGTATCATCCTCCCTACCGCTCTATGAGTCGGTTAGACCTCGAGTTCCAACCTCGTCGACCCCAGTTCGCACGCAACTCTGACCAAAGGATCGCGGGCTCTTGGTACGCTATTGGTCTCCAGGTTTCGCCAAAATAATGATGCGCATCAGTAAGAAAAAAGAGACCACTGTCCCTTTAAACTGCCCCTTTGAGCATGGGCTCAACGTTAGGGCAGCATGGCGATTGAGTGATTTTATTAGCGATTTCAGCAGAGCAGATAAGTATTTACAATGCTAAAAGACTATGTTTTTTTTTTACGAAAAACCTTCTAAACACTAAACAGTATTTTCTCCGAAAACAGTAAACATTAAATTATTCGCCAATTTAACAGCAAACACTAAAAATTGTGGTCAAATAACACTAAACGCTAAACCCCATTCAGACTCTCTTACTAGTTCAGTATTTGAAAGGATTCCCATGTTTTCAAAAACAGCCACAAGGGACTCAACCTGTCTTTGAAAAGTTCTCTGCGTACTCTTTACCTGTTCTTGGTGATAGACATCTAGCCCTTTGCTCTGCCTTGCCTTGATCGAGTCGTGGGGGGTTCAAACTCTGAAACGACGATGGCAACTCTGGTCCAGGTACCATTCAAGGCAACAGTTGAGATGAGTTTCCTGTTAATCCAACAGTACCACCTTCGCCTTTCACGCATTTGTTGTTCTGCTAATGCGCTGGTCACTGGGTCTTACGTATGACGAACCCACCACACTCAAACATGGAATACATGTCCAGATGTGTTTTGAGTAGGCTCATCATATTCATGTAGACTGGCCGCCAACGAGCATAGTTAGTGTCGTCCAGTGCGAAGAACCATGGCGCCAGTTGACTCAGGGATTCCACATAGAGGTTAAGAGACTGAATGAAGACCAACTGATCAGCATCTGGAAGTTTAGTGTTTTTGACCACAACTTGAATGACCTTGAATTGAGTTATTTCTGACAATTTCTTCTTCTGCCACTTCCGAAAGTTAAGGTGGCTCTAGCCTTCATACAACTCTAATATATAGATTTAGCCAAGCCTAAAAGCGGAGCCCCCTTTTTGTTTTGTTTGTTTGTTTTTGTTTTTGTTTTTTTTGCTGGCAGTTATTAATTTGTGAAAATACTCTCATTCAAGTCGTTAAATTAAAAAAAAAGAAAATAAAAAACAAAAGAAAAAAATTCCTACCCTCGCTGAGAGCCGAACCCGGGTCGGTGGCGTATGAACCCGGATATTAGTCCACTTGGCCAGGAGTACATTTTCCCAGTTAATTTTAATACTTATTTCTTTCTTCGTGACAAGCTGCCTATCAGCATGAAAATGCTGGTGTTTTTCCTGGCAAAATGTGTTCGGAACGCCGTAAAAACCATGGTTGTGGACAGAAAAAAACAGAAAGCACTAGCTCTGCTATGTTTAGCGTCGAAACCGCTGCGAAAAGCTGCGAACTCAAGCGGTGTGCCGACCGAGTTCGAACAGAACCGACAAGGCAAATTTGAACTTTTCGCCTGAACTTTATCGCCTAATTTTTTTCGCCTAAATGGAACTTTTCCCCTTCCACCAAAAAGACAACTGAGTATTCTTTTGAACTTTTTTTTCCTTTAACAAATTTGTTTTTGACTTTTGTTGTCTTTGCTTGTTTTGCTACAACGCGGGTCAACATGCGATTGCGCGCCAAAAACACATGGGATTCAGCACAGGGTCATATCCAGTGTATGAAGTGTATTGGTGACCCTGTGGTGCGGACGGACGGACGTGCGTACGGACGGTCACGTGACTATTACGTCACTACCAAAATTTCTTGGCTTGATAGGTTACCAAATTTCCTTAGCAATGGAGCTCCGCTGACGGGCTAGCGCGCTGGCTCCGCTATAAGTACTTACAATAAACGTTGCACATAAGAATGTACAGGCCACAGGCAGTCACCTGATGAGCACACCTTGTGTGCGTGACATGTCAGGCCTTCAGGAAGGAATCTGCCGTACCAGCCGTGGAAATATATATATTTGATTGTGCGATAGCGCTAGTTCAATCACTTCCTTCAATCTCCAGTGGTCCTGGTTCTTGTCAACCTAGAGATTTCGATCAATTTACAGTGTCTTTAACTGGTTTTTAATCGAACTTTTTTTGCTGGTAAAGAATGTCATTAAATGTTCAATGGTTTCACCTAAAATTATCAATAGAAACTTTCAATACGAACTTTTGAATTTTCGGTGACACCAAAGAACAGGGCCTGGTTAAAAAAAAATGTAAAAGAAAAATCGGCGATAAACTTAGCATATTTCGTAGAAGAATAAGTTTTCAGAACCTAAATTTTCACAAATTTTGTCAACAATAGAGTGAAATCAGGAGCCATAATCGGGGATGGAGACCGTAACTAACTGCCATTTTCAGTATTGGCGTTGGCCCCATCGAAAAAGACAACCGTGCTATTTTTAGAAAAAATTGCGCCATCGCGCGTGACACACGCACGTGTGTGTTGCGAGGACTCCGCGCAGAGAAAAGCAAACAAAATGGCGTCGGAAATTACCTTTGTTGGAGATGAATAAATTCAATTTCTATCATCAGTGTCACTTCCTAATTTGAGGCAAGCCCTTGGGGAGAACTTTCTGGATAGTGACTCTGGATATGAGGATTATACAAGTGATTCCGATGATGGCAGTGAGAATATTTTAGAAAAATCCTGTGGCGAAGATGTGTCGGACATGTCGGACGAGGATTTCCCCGTTAGACGGAAGAAACGTTTTACGGGCAAAAATGGCGTCGAACTACGAAAAAATCAGTTGAAGGCGAATCAGGCAGAAAAGGGAAATACATCTCGAATATATATGTCCTCTGAGGACGTACAGAGATTGAAGGGCAGCCGCAAAGACTGTAAAATGATTTTCCAAGCACGTACTGAAGAAAAGTAACGCACTGATAAATCGTTGTCACTTTTTTTACTGCAAGAAAAATAGTAACATATATTCAAATACCGAGTCAGCAAAGAAAAGGTCTGTCGAGATTTCTCAGCGTATGTTTTCTGAAATAATGTCCGCCTTTACCGAAATGGCCGAAATGTTTATAATGAAGACCAAGAATAGTGAAAAGCGCGCCTTGTTTTCAATCAAATGCTCTCGTGGTGCGTTATCAATCGTCGACAAAATAGAGAACTGGAAAAACACCAAGAGAAAAAAGCTACTTCCGTCGATTAGAAGGAGAAAGATGAAGTGACACTCCATGCTGCCCTAGTACTTAATATTACTTTCTGGGCAATTTACGAACCTAGAAGGGATACAATGATTTTTCTCTGCCAGCAACCCGGCGAGAAAAATCACTTTGTATCGAAGCAAAATTAAGAAGAAATTACGACTGAACGTCACTGAGACACAAATCTAAGTTGTTTCAGAGTGCTTGATTTCTTAGGACGAAAGGACACTGTAGAAATAGAAATTTAAGCATTTAGCGCTTTGTTTACATTTCTTTCATCCTCCAGTCAATCACTTGTTCTTAAAATTTCACAAACAGCAGGTTTCATACGGAAGGCTTTGACTCCGAAATATCGAGACAAGACAAAATAAAACACAGTAAAATTGGAAAGAAGCATTTAATAAAAATTGTCACACCTTTTATGGCGAGTCAGTACAAAAATCATGCAACAGTCTGAACGACAAGCATTGAACAAATTCAGTACCAGAAAAGGCGACATTTTTTGGCTATACCACACAAAATCGACACTGGTTTACCTGTACTCGTTGTGGCTCTATCTGTGTTCCCTTGAGCAGCTGCAGACATTTAGACACAAGTCGGATGCCATGTAAAATACGTTGAATCGTTTTCACAGTTGTTTGAATGTTTTTTTTTACCATTCCGTCGGGGGGCTCTAAACTAAGAAAAACTGCGTTTTGTGGTTTGCGTTTAAAAAGTAAGATGGTGAATTCTAATGTTCCTCACCTCCGTAGTCTTGTTTCCGTGAGCTGCATAGTAATTATCGTTGAATTTTAATTACTAATCCTGTCTTCAGTTCGATCAAACAAACACATGATGGCTCCGTTGTTAGCGTTGTGCGAACGGAGCGATTTCAAACTCGTTCATTTGAACTCCCTCAGCCATAACGGTGAGATAGTACAGCTTCAATCCGCTTTGAACGACGATTACAACAATTTTCAGGAAAAATCAAACACGTACCACATTTCAGAGCCCATAATTGGGAGATTTTTCCCAGACCTTGTGCTTGTACGTTCCCTTCGGAGCAGTTTCAGTGATTCATTCAGCTCCGTAAAGAAACGCTGCAACACTTCGCAAGGTTTTGGCGCCTTTTTCGGTCAGTCATGTGATCGCGATCGATTCTTGTTCCCTTTTATCTCGGAGTTTCTCTCTCTTTTTTTTCTCTTTCTTGATTTTATAGCAATTAGTGATTGCGTTTTAAATAATAAAAACAATTGTGTACTCGGGCATACCGGATATCAAATAATTATAACCATCTTGGTCATATCCAGCACGCCCTCGTTGTACGCAAATTTGCGTGTAGCCACGCGCGTTTATGACGTTGAGGGTGGCGCAATTTTTTCTAAAAATAGCACACTTGTCTTTTTCGATGGGGCCGCGTGGACCCCGCGCTTACGGTCTCCGTCCCCGATTATGGCTCCTGGTGAAATAGATTGTTTTAAATTCGCAGAGACAGACATTAGCAAAGTTTAAATGCTAGATTTTTCTTGACAAAAAGAAATGACGCCATCAGCTACGTATTCACGCGACAACAAGAATGTTATAAACGTCTCACCTTATCTGAAGTTACCCGACGCGGGCAATCGATAAAAATCTATATCGGAAAACCGTTCGACAAATCGGCAACTATGGATATCAATTACATAAACGTTATCGATTTTATCGACCAATCGATAAAAATCGATACTCATAACTCTTCTGGCAGTTACTGTTATCGATGTTATCGATTTTATCGATTGCCCACGTCGGGTTAATATTACTCACTTACAAGAAGATTTTAGAGTTGCTTTGAAGTACAATTTTTATAGCCTCTAAAGTTTCCCTAATGGACTACATAGTAGAAACACTTAAAAAGATAACGGTCAACTCGGGCGCACTTGCGCAACTGAGCTCAACCCGCAGTTGCATGTAGCCCCATGTAACATATTTTCTATTGTTCCCGTTAAGAGTTTAAATGCTTCAGTTGTTTTGTTTGATACAGAGGCATTACACATGAGGATTACGCGTGTTTCTCAAAGCGAATGTTATTGTTATTGCAACGTTAAGCGGCCTTCACTCGTCAAACCAATGTTGGCCAACTCGTGTTGGCAAACTCAAATTGGTGTGTATGAACGACACAACAACATGTTGGCAAACTGTTGGCAAAAAGTTGGCAACAACATGTTGTTGTATCGTTCACATCGGGAGGTTTATAAAACCGGTTTTGGTCATTAAGATTCAATTTTAGTTATCCTGGGTGGAAGAAGCACGCCTGAATAAGGAAAAAGTAATTCTTCGTGGGGGGTACAAGTGATGTAAAATGGACCCCCTTAAAACCATTGACTATGGAAAAAATTGAGATGTTTGTCAGCGTATCAAATGCTATCACTGGGCAAAAATTGGTGCTTTTAACCAAAAACGCACAATTACTTCAAAATCAGTGCACCGTATTGCTGGACCATTCGCGAATTCCACGTTAAATTTCACTCGAAAAACCAATATGAAGCGATTCGTGCAGTATCGCATTCCTAGAAAATGAACGTCCCACGGACGAGATCTCGTGGTTGTTGATGTTTGTTTGTTTGATTTTTTGCTGTTGATGGAACAAAATATTTTAAAATTGTTTTCTTTGAATAGAGTTTTGTATTGTATTTCACCAATATTTTTTCCTGGGGGGGGGGGGGGGGTCCTTCACTCTTGTTACTCTTTGTATGATTGTATGATTATATGATTGTAACAATTTATAATCTAAAATATGTCGCTAAACGTTCGGGGAATTTGTGTTTTTGAATTTCTGAGACATTTTGACATTTTATTTTGATGTTAGATGGAGACACCTGTTGAATGTGCTAATCGAAGGTTAACGGTTTCGGAAATCTGAAAGCTGGCTGAAATACGGTTAGAAGGCTTCCAGACGGTCACGAAATAACACAAGGGCAATATTTGATCTGGTAAGTAGACTTAATTCACTTTGCTATGTATTGTCATTTTTAGTTTCCTGACTAAACTAGCAATCACAAATCCCTATATTTTGCCAATAAAGTGGTCTGCTTGTGAGACTAGGTTCCCTGTGCAACAACCACGAGATGTTCTTCAAGAGATATTAATCAAAAGATGTTATTCAAGAGATACATAGAAACGATTGTTTTAACAAGAGAAACGAGGAAACACGAATGGAATAATTTGTTCATTTAAGAGGAGACGAAAAAGGACATTTCGTTATTTTATTTTTTATGTAATACAAAGTCACTTGTTGAGTGTGCTAATGGAAGGTTAGCGGTTTCGGAAACCTAAAGATTAAATGAAATGCAGTTGAAAGGCTTTGAACCAATCAAGAAACACAAGGAAAATATATGACTAGGTATGTACTCTTGATTGGCTATTAATATTCGTTTTTTTTAGTTTCCTGACTTAACAAGCGATCGAGTTCCATACAAATCCTTATATTTTGACACTGAAGTGGTTGGCTCGTGAGGCTGCGTTTCCTGTGCAACAACAATGACCTCCTCCGTGGGACGGTTATTTTATCCTTCTGTTTCACACACACACACACACACACACACACACACACACACACACACACACACACACACACACACACACACACACACACACACGATAGCAATTTGCACATACAAACGCCTAAAACTTCAACTTGTTCAAGTCCAAAAATTGGATTACATCAACTAAAAATATCACACAGGGCAAACTGTCAACAAATCAACTCAATTGCGAAACGGCTCTCCTTATAACACAACAACAAAACAACCTATTCTAACAGCAAATCGCAGTGCACAAATATCTTTGTAATATAACGCTATTTCTCTTAAATGTTGCCGCAACATATTAAATATTACTAAGCGTGAAATCATTGATCAAGGACACAGGCAACTTATGTTTTTACTCCAACCAGCAGGAACCCACAGAGCAAACCTAGTTAGCTGATAGCTGTCAATCTTAAAAACACGTCGCTCGGACGAGATCTCGCGGTTGTGATCAAATATTGTACCGTCGAAGCCCATCGCCCCTTAACAGCGCAACAGAATACTAGTGCACGCAGGCTAGGTGTGTCTTGTATTGTATTTCACTATTTTTACCTTGGGGTGGTATTAGAAAAAAGGAGTAGTCGCAGCACATAATAGGCTTTTTACATTGGCTATGGTCAGTGTGTCAATCTTTAGAGAATTACAGCCGAGAATACACAATTTGCCAAAATCTCACGATGAATTAGAGCTGTTTTACCATTTGCTCACGAGATCTGACCTGAAGCTGGAGGATAAACGTTTCGTTTTCGCCGGGACAAAATAGTCCAGATACGAGACATAGTTTATTCGACTCTACTATACGAATGGCTAAATTTAAAGGATCTGCAACTGCTTGAATAATCACATTGTCAGCCCATGTGTCATCTAGTGACATACTATTCACATATATAACTTATGATCAACCGAGAACTGTCGGAATGAAATTCAATAAATCTCTCTGGCTTAAGCCAACATTCAACGCTAATGGACTGCACAAGAGGATGAAAATTCGGATCAGTCAGTCAGTCAGTTAGTCAGACCAATAGCGCGGGCTAGCGCAAAGACCGCGAAGGGCAGCGACAAAGACTCTCCACTGCACTCGATATTTGGCGGTTTTCTCAACTGAACTCCAGCTTAGGTTGTACTGCTGTAACTCTCTTTTCACTGTCCTGCACCAAGTTGTTTTAGAACGCCCACTCTTACGCGTTCCCAGTGGAGTCCAATGTACTGCAAATTTGGCAGTCGATGTTGCGTCTTTCCTTAGTAGCGGAGCTCCCACGCGCTAACGGAACACCATGGGTAAAGAAATCTGGTAACCTATCCGTGCGAAAAATTTTGGTTCTGACGTCAGCGTGCGTCCGTACAGTCTCGGGGGGAGGGGGGCGGAGGAGATTCCCAAGGCAACCTGACGGGGGGGGGGGGGGGGAAGAATGCCATCGTTTCTTGGCAGAACATGGCGCGGTGCTTTTGGGCAACCAGCGTTTTTCTTGGCCGGAAATAACATGACCATCGTCGCTTTTGAAAAAGAGGTTTCTTTAAATAAATAAATAAAATAAAAGCTTAAGCTTATTTAGCAAAACGATTGTTCGAGAGTACTGATGCTTTATACTTGAGAAAAACATTTAATATCTATAAATGGAAAGAAAAGACTTTTACTCAGTTGTCTTTTTGGTGTAAGGTGAAAAGTTCACACTCATCCTCTTCGTGCCGAGTGGTACATAAGGCCTCAGGTGAAAAGTTTAAGTTACGAAATTTGCCTTCGAGGACTTCATCTTTGTTGTGTTCTGCTACGAAGCAGAAACAATTTGTAAACCGAAGAGTTGTGAGCCATAACTGTAACAAAAGGAAAATTGAAACCAATCAATGCGAAGAGTTGACATCGTAACTGCTTACGGAGCGCGAGAGCTGATCGCCTCCAGCCAACGTGGTCGGCACAACGCTTGGGTTCGTAGCATTTGGCAGCGGTCCAGACGTCAAATATAGCTAGCGCTTTCTGGTTTTTTCTGTCCATGACCATGGTTTTTACGGCGGTCCGAACACATCTTCCCAGGAAAAACACCTGTGTTTATCCGCGTTCGAGTCGCGATCGGTAAACAGCTGGCATTTTTTCACGTGAAAGGACATAAGTACAAAAATTAACACATACTTGGCAGGCGTTGCTTTTGTAGCACCGGATCTCTACGAAGCGGGTGGTAGGGGATTTGATTTACAGTGGGTGACATGAACTTTGCTTTTTTTTTACGCTTGCTTGACCATCCTCCATCCCTCGGAACCACAGAATAGCGTTGACAGTACACAGCTCCTTTAGATGTTGAGTTTGGTTTCTGTACTGTATTGGTCCGCCTTCCAAACCTGCATTGGCCTCGCAAAGGTGGCTTTTGCTTTGCTAAGCCTGTTTCCGATATCCGTGTTTGCGCCGTTGTCATGCCAGAAAATGCTTCCAAGACAGGTGGAAGAGTCTGTGAACTCTAGCTTCAACCTGCGCAACGTTAACTGGCTTAACTTTGGACTT